>VBVR01002982.1:0-19561 GCA_011638315.1 Tetramorium parvispinum | reverse complement strand
TAATAAATTTAATTCAGAATTAAACTTTTTTGCTTCTTCATAAATCGGATGAAATAGCGTAAAAAGAAATTGATAGCTTTTAAACAAAAGGAATTTAAGTAAAAAAACTCTATTTTGAGAAAAAACTTTATAAAAGTAATTGCTACATTTTTTTTTACTAAAATGAATCATTAGTGCTTGTATCAGCATCTCTTTATGGATTTCTTCGGTCAAATTCATGTAGCATTTTTATCATAAAAATTTTCTTATATTTCTCTGTTTCTTTTTTAATATTCTTCTTTTTTTTTGTTTTTCCTTTGATTTTTTACTTCAGTTTTTTCTATTTTTTTAAACCCGCTTTTGGCAGACTTTTGATTGCGTTTTCCATTGCCCATTAAACCTATAAGTTTATTCTTTTTTTTAACTAAAAAAAAGAATAAGAATGTGAGTCGGCTTTCCTCTTGAATCTTACTTATAGATATCATTTTTTAAAGAGAAACTTTTGAACAATATGTCATAAGTGCACGCAACACATTGTCGAGATAAAAAAACTTTGAAAGAATGTCCAAAGGATATTCTATTGAATCTTGCTGTAAAGTCAACCTTTACATAACTAAAAAATGCGCTAAGAATTGAATTGTCAGTGTGGCCGATAACTTTTCAAGGTAAAAAGGCAAAGGGCATTTCAAAAGAATCGGCACGTGTCAAAGCTAAGCATAATGACAGACAGTAGCAGAAAAGCTAAGCGCGGTAAATTTTTTTTAAAAAGAAAAAGCGATATTAAACGAACAGAAACCAAGTATTAGTTTAAAGCAGAAAAAACGGTATTAAACGAACAGTAACCAAATATTATTACATGCATATACGTCTGTGCGAATTTAGATTTCATTCATACTATACTTTATTTGAATGTTAATTTAATACTTTCATGTCATCCGTCAATGTCAGCGAAGAATTGAGAAATTCACCGCGACCGTAACTTTAATAAAATAGAATAAAACGAAATGGAGGAAAAGAGAAGTGAGAGAGAAAGAGAAAAGTTTATTTTGCCTGGAAATAACGCGCGTTGCGAGATACCGCTGAGAATTCGAGATTACCCTGTCGTCCTTCGAAAGCCGTCCAATTTCGCGCAAGCAAGGATTCGAGAAAAGGCGGTGGAGAATCTGCCGGCGTTCAAGGAATCGTCATAGGGGTGGATCGTAGAAACTCACCCTCTTATACCGATGTTACACGGAACACCGCGAAACAATTGCGAACTTGCGTTCGTTGCACTTTTGCGCCGAAATGTCGCGCCGATCTTTCTTAGACGTACATAGACGTATAGACGTATCTCGAGTCTGTTTTTATTTAAACAAAGCTTCATTTTTATCATATATAGTATATCACGGGAGAATTATGCGCAAGTAATAGACGGCTTTCTAACTCCCGTCATGAATTTGAGACCGGCTTATTCGCCGTCTCGTCTCGGTGAAGCTAGCCAATTTCGCGAAACGGGACTTTGCGAAAGGATACAATTCTCGTAGATAAGCGCACGTCCGTGACGGAGGAAACTGTGAATTTGATGGTGTGAAAACTTTGATCGTCATTTTGAGAAATTGATTTGGAGAAGTCCACGGCATTTCGCTAGAGTATCACTTTTTAGGAGCGACATACAATGGATTATTGGTTTTATCTTTATTGGAAGCTTCTCTTTATTGATAAAACGAAACTGCAATCAATAAACGTGAAACTCAGTGTTGATAGTTAAGTTCGAGATTTAAAACTAAATTCTACTTCCTTTGAAAAACTATGGATATTTGATATACACATTTACAATATTTTGTTTTTGAGGCATTTAATATCTTTCGATGCTGATAAATATTCTAAAGTCTAACCCTCAATGTATTTTAAAGCAAGAATTTAAATTTTCGTTAACAGTTTCGTTTACAGTAGGGATCATTCGCTAATCGATTATCAGCAATGCATTGTTGTATACACCATCTCCTATTCTACGTATATTTATTAATAAATTGAACAATATAAAGTCTCGCATAAAGTTTCATAGCAACTATTATCCCGAGCTGGTCCCGCAAACACCTTCAGTGCACGTTTTACATCTCCTTATGGGGCGTTTTGAGGAAAAGTCCGCGCGCGAAATTATTTGCAAACTCCCGCGAGCGGCAAGCAGATAAAGAACCCTCCTCCCCCCCTGCGGGAAGTGCGTGATACGTCTGCAAATTATTCGAGGAGACGGTAGTAAAACGGGGGTTGGCATTTACCGAGACGCGCGTCGAGAAGCCACGCCGAAGACGCAGAGAGGCAAGAACGAGGGAGGCGGAGAACAGAGCAGGGGGACACAGGAGAAGGCAAGTAGGAGAGGAAGAGTGTTGCTGGCGTCGCTGCCTCTCGCGGTGGCGAGAACGCGCGCAAGAAGTGTAGTAATGTCCGCCGGCGGGCAGGCGGCAGACTATTACCACTGCATGAATATGAATGAGACGAGGGGGAGAAGGAGGATCGAGAAACGGTGGCGGAGGAAGGACGTCGGCGGAGAAGGACGTTCGCATAAGAGCGCGATCGGAGCCAACGGAGAACGTTGCTAGTGGCGGAGAGGGCGAGAACCCGGGAGGGAGTCCCTGAGACAGAGGGAAGGGACGGCGAGGCGCGAGAGAGAAACTATCACAGCGTGCACGGGAAGGGAGCGCGAGAAGAAGCAGCGAGCGGAGAGAGCGCGAAAGGAGCGGCATTCAATTAGTCTCCTAGTAATTAGCCGGGAAATCTTCGGCTTTGTCGGCAAGATCCTCTTCTGACCGATACCCAAGACCCGCCCGGCCAGCCAGCCGGTCCGCAAGAACTGCCGCGCGCGCACGCACGCACACGCGTATATGCATTTGTAAACGCTTGCGCGTATGCGTGTGCGCGGATAATATACGTTCCTCCGTGTATGCGAGTCGCGACACATGCACACGCGCGGAACGCGCGCGCGCGTACGTGCGTACGTGCCGTAGGGCCCATTCGCACACCGAGGGCCCCGCGAGAGACGCGAGCGCGCTTTTTATGCGGAACTCTCCAACAGCTCCGCCATGGAATTAGTCGTGTACCCGTGTATTACGCTCGTAAATTGATTTCCGCGCAGCGAAAGGTGAGGAGGCGTCCCTTTAAGGCCCCGCGCGCATCCGGGCCCCTTAAAGACACCGGCGGCCATCTTATCACGTGGAGACTTCATCGCATTCATCAAAGGGATCCAATATCTCTTTGAATGATTATTAAAATTCTCGAACGCATCACGGAAGGCTTTTTCAATTTCGAAGCGGTCATTTCTTTCATTGCTTCGTAACGTATAAGCCAATTTAAGATTCGAGTCCTAGAATGTTATAATTCACGCACCGCGGTTTAATAAATGACTATATGTACATAAATCGGACATGTGTTTATATGCGAATACGAAACGTACGTTACGAAAGCCATTAATATCCGTGCACGACTTCCATGTCTTTCTTGAAGTCTTCCACGGAGACAAAGCGGGTTCGCTTCCAACCCCCTTGGCCGATTTTTCAAAGCACCCCGCGGTTATTTCTTGAAACTCAAACCGTGGTAACCGTGGTAACCACAAAAGCCTGGACCAGTTTGGACACACAGTGTGCATCTTTCACGAGGGTCGGTCGCGAGGTACTTTGTCAATGCGGGGAATAAAATAATCATTAATGCGGGGCTGTGCAGATAGCCGCGCTAGGCCGGTCAGGGGTGGTCTACCCTCGGCCGTCCACGGGTGGCCTCTTCCGTGCCATGTATCACGACACGACGAGCCTAAATAGGTACACGCTGCCAGCCGCACACGCATTGCACCCACACGCATCCGCCTCTCTCTCCCCTCGATCTCTCTTTCCTACCCTTCCAAGTGTGGGTTTACTACATAGAGCACTCTCCCGAACGAGCCCCGCGCTAACATAACTTCACCCCGCGGCGCGCCAGTAAATCACCGTTAAGGGCTGCTAAATAGCAGCACGCTCTCGAAACCTAGGCGTATCGGCGTGCGCGCGCGCGGGTACATGTGTGTGGCCCCAGTTTGCCTCATGGACAACTGAATGTCCGAGCCCGGAATTGTGTCCGCGCGTCTCGGGTAGCTATTCGACTAGCGCCAGGTCAAAAGCACACCCCGCGCACATTCGGGGGATGAAGCATGCCGTCGAGAAAAACGGCTGTTAGACTCATCGAATGCCGGTTGGTTCCATCCGGCTGACTCGTTTCCTGCTCCGACCATGAAACGAGAGTTAAATCGCGAAGGACCGCGCGGAATGAGACTTTCGGGCTTGACAGCCCCGATTGACGACAATTTCGACGAGCTCTCCCCCCTCCTTTGGTTCTCTGCCATACACGATGAGAAAACGACGGGCGAGAAAAGATGTTTTCAACATGTGTATCATCGTCTGACACTTTAATTTTGAGCGAGAAATTTTGATTAGCAGTTTTAAGAATTTATTAAGAATTCTGTTTATTTATCACAAAGATTATCATTATAGATGAATAATACACTTATGTTAAATTTATATTACGAGGAATGTCTCGTAAGATGAAAGATTTACATTCCAAACTGAAGAGAGAAAGAAAGAGAAAATCCCATTATATTGGACAAATATTATAATTAGTAGACAGAAATAACGAGCAACAGCACTGCCTGTTAAAATATTATAACAGTTTGGTTTTCTTATTAACCTGGGTCTATGTCAGTTTCAATTATGAATCGAAGAGAAAAAGAAGAAGCTATTTGTAAAGGTAAAACGAGGAACTGAAGTTGTTTGTAAAGGTAAAACGAGAAGCTCCGAAACTATTCTCACAGCCGCTGCGACATAATAAATGAACTTAACAAAATAACTAACGAACCCGTCGTCTCAGTCACTACTAGTAGATCTTTCATAGCACTTTATACACATCAGGAGCGCATCTGGAAACGCGTCTCCGATCGACAAACAGGCTCCCCGTGGAAGCGGAACGGAATAGTCGAAATAGTTCGTCGAGAGAACGAGCCGGCCCGCGTTAACGACCGAAACGCGCTACAGATGCGTGGTAATTTACAATGATTATCGGCGCGGCCTGATCCTGGCGGGAGGGGAGGCCCCTCTCTCTCTCTCTCTCTCTCTCTCTCTTTCTAGTAAAGAGAAATGAGGGTGAGACGTTGGCACGGGACGCAGCGATCGGCGTCGCGTTCCCATGGCTTTGGATTACGCCGCCCGATCCGCGTCGAACCGAGTTTCCCGATTTGTGTGGAACCTGATACCCCTGCGAGAAGGGTCGTGAAATCAAGATATATGGCGCGGCACAAACCGAACGGGTGGGCGAGCCACCCCCCTCGGCGCGTCGCACTTGTCGACGTCGACGTCGATTCTCGTTCGCCGTCGTTATCAATCGAACGTACGTCACTTTTTCGACCTTTCAACTATATTGGATCGGCCGCGCCGTTAGCGCGATCGATAGGGTGACACGCGCGATGCGATTATCGAGACGGGTTCTTGGTACGTTGCAGTTTGGTGTTCTAACTCGATAAGAACTTGCATACATAAAAGTCAATAGCTTATAAATACTGCAATTATGCAAAACAAGAGGATTTATTTAATAGCAAATTTATCGTAGAATTTTGAATCCTAGATGCTCGTACAGAATTTTCTTAAATGTTTAAAAATGAATTATGTAATTTTTAAACTTTGCTCAATAAAGCTCACCGCAAAAACAGTTATAAAATCTTAATTAAACGATCAAAACCGATAGCTTTAATTGTATTACTTTTAACATACATTTACCAGTCTTTTAAGCGATCAAAATAGGATGTTCCCGCGAATCAAGTTTCATCGACAGACGCGGTGAATTGGGGTGCTATCAAATTTGTTAGTGCCCCTCGTTAAATCCGCATTCACCCTCGGTTTGCCACCCCCGCCATCGCGCCACCCTCAAAGTTCGGCTGGAAGGCTAATAAATATCAGCCGGGATACACTTGCTCCCGAGTTTCTCACTCCGCGGACGACGTTGGCACGTGCATCGCGTTCCGTCCCAGATGACACCGTTTTTATTGAGCGATGCTTGCCCCGCGTTTGAGGCAATCATGACCCACGGATAGCGATGCCATCCTACGAGCGGTTACCCGTTTTCGAGGATATTGGCCGAATCCGGGGTGTCACGGGAAATTCATCGAACCGAGCCCTAACTTGTATTGCTCCATTTCAGGTCGCGACATCCGAGCAAACTCTCCGACAAATTGATACGTGAAATGTAAGAAAGTAATGGCGATCTAACGTCTCAAGAATCTTTTATGAGAAATAAAAGTGAGAAGTATCATTTTCATTTTTAATCGTTAAATGACTAAAATTTAATTGATTAAAAATTGGGTAAGTTAATTATTTTATAAATATCGGAAATTCTGAATTTGAGACGTAGAAAATTAAACTGCAAATATACAATGATTAGAAGATAAATTTAAAAATTCAGACATTGATTTAAAGTTACAAAATTCTAAAACTCTAAATGTTTATCAAATTAATTATAAGAAGAGATATGAAATTATTATTATTTAATTAATTAATTAATTAAATTATTATTATTATTCACAAATGTGTTTTTTGAACTATAAACATTTATTAAGTGGAAATTTTATACGACCGTGCAAAGAGTAATTGAGGAATAAATCGAAAATCGACTCGCCGATTTAGATATCTGTGCGCGTTTAAAGGCAATCTATCTCGCCTGGTGTTTTGAGCTCAAGTGACAGCGGCCGGTTTATCAAAAATTAACCTAACGCGCCACACGTGACGGTGCAGCATGTGCAATCTCACAAAGTGAATTACTGACCGGATACGTCAGTGTGACGTTCACAATGGAACGTGATGCGTTCTCCTTCGTTTTCCTGGTCGGAGGACGACTGTAGAAATTATTTATCAGCCGTGTGCGAGGGCAAGTGCCTATAAGTGGCTATAAGCCACCTATAAACGATAACTTGCGGCGCAAATTATAAATTGCATTATCATTTGCTAATCGGTTGCCTTATTTTTAATGCTAATTTAACGAACGTGTGTGTCGTCATCGTGGTCATGAAATAATTTCAACCCACCCAGCTAGAGCAATATACTTTCAGTCAACGGATATGCTTATTTCAACGTCTCTGTTTTCATAATAAATTTGCTTCATCGATTCAGCTTTCTTTGGAATACTATATTAATATTTAATTGTCAAGTATGTGCACGACTTTTCTATAAATATTGTATATAAGTCATATACAGGAAGAAACTATAATATAGTTTTAATCTACTAGCAAGTTATTCTTGAAACGTAAAAAATACTATTAGCAATATTACTCTTACTAAAAATATTAACAAATAAATATATTTATACTCGTTATAAATTGTTTTAAAAAACAAACAGTATCTGACTTTTATAGATATACTCCCAAGAAAAATACAAGATTCTCTAAATATTTTTTATGTATCAAAAGTTGTTTTAATAAAAAAATTTTTTTTTATAATAACTGTTCATATTTCGTCATTTATTGATACTTGTTTCAATGAGTTTAATTATCTCGCAATAAAAATCTCGATCGTACAACGTAAAAAAATAACGCAGGGTTACACATTTTAATTCAGTTTGATGCAAATTGCATCTATTCTGTTTGTCTCTAGAATTGATGGCAGAGAAATAACAATTTTATATGCCACGATAGGTATGTGCAATAGGTGTTGCAATCGAGTAACCCTCAACATAGAGAATAGAACTGATCGCGTCTCTACACGCGCAACTAATTCCGATTTAGCACAGATTCTATACGGTCGCGGGGAAAGGGTGTAACAAAGAAAAAGAGGCGAAGGTGACAATAATCGGCAAGAAAGTTGGCTTCTGTCCTGAAATAATAATTGCCGGACTATAAGAGAAACTAAAATTGAGTTGCGATTATTTACTTGTCACAACTTTAACGCATGAAAGACAAAGTTGGACACTGTTTGCAAACTTCTTTGCGTACATTGAAAACGGATATATCTTTTATCGTCCCGTACGTAATCGTTGGTTTAGAAACACTCGGACGATATTACCATATATTTTATCGTTTAATACTTTTCACTGCTATATCATGAAGGTGACATACAAAATTAATGTTTAATGTATTTTTTATTATAAAGAATGATCACAGATAAAAAGTAATGCTAGCTATCGTAAATATCTAAGCTAATTTAATATCCGTTTAATATGATTCATCCATTTTAAGGCAATGTATATATTTTTGATGTAATCGTAGATATGTATATATGCATATATAGCGGATAAATTTTTTTTCATAGATTCATTAACTCAATATAAAATAAATCTTTGTCACTCACCGATTCGATGCGCAACGGGCGAAGTTATCTGCCACGTAGCTACGATGATACTGTAACACACAAACATAAAGTTTAAATTAGCGTTTAAAGTAGCGTTCAAATTAATTTATTTAAAAAAATAATTCTGACGTGCAACAAACGCGTTTTAAAAATTTGTCTTTCAATGAGGATATCTACTAATATAATTATATATTTTTCGAAAAAGATCTTTACAGGAATTAATTTTCATAAAATTTATAGATAGTTTCTTTTGCTCTATTATTATTTACAACTTATCGAGATAAAATTATCTGAATAAATAGTATAAAACTATTAATTTTAAATAAAAAAATGCTATTCACCCCAAAGTTGCTCCGCCGGGGCCCGATGTCTCTCCTAGACCTCCTTAATTTTTGGATTTTTACACTTTTGAGGTACTGAGTTTTCTCATCTCGTTAAGGTCGTACCTGTAAAAAGAGAAATAATAATGTTAGCTATAATTTATTACATAATTTATTACAGAAAAAATAAATATTAAGCACTAAATTATAAATCTTACTTGAATCGCTCAATTAGAAGCAAATAATTTGCTTGCTATTAGTAATCAACTTATTAATAACAATTGCTAGTGTACGTAATATACATATAAAACTATTTATATATAAGAAAGCAAAGAACAAAATTATTTGCACAATAAAAATGAATACTATTTCAATTAAAATAGGTCGATGCCTCATCACATTCTACGCGGTTATTCATTAACCAATTTTAATTGTTTATAATACAAAAATTTTTATTGTATTTGCAGTATTTTGGATTTTAATTAACTTTCAAAATACGCTGTTGAAATATTGTACAGTAATCGTAGAGTGCTCTATATAATTATAAAATATTTGTTGCTCTCTTCGCTAAGGATTGAAAAATCTTCATGAGATGACTATCGATTGAAGGGAAGAAAGACGATTATAATCGACCTTTCTAAATTATTGTCGATAGTTATGTAATGTACGGTTATTTTTCCGTCTAATGAACACGCTTCCATCAGATCGTGCTTCGCTGATCAATGACTGGTTTCAACCTTGTACACTTGTAATCTAGGATCGAGGCACACACGTGGCGGAGGATTAATGTTCGCGAACGGCACGAGCCAGGCCAATGAAACGAGGGTGACATCCAAGATCTGTTGACACTTGACTCCACTTGGCGGAAATCGTACCCCGGAAAATGCTTCAATCTAAATGATTAACCGCGTGCGAGTTGCCTGGATCTACTCTCGAATTACACAAAGTATCTCGGGCATGAGATGAGAATTAAATTGACATCTGACATTTCTACATTTTGCAGAAAAGCTTTTCTATATACGATTTATATAATAATAATTACATGAAATAGCAGCTCGATCGTAGCTTTCATGAAACTGTAGAATTTGCAGCACAAAATGCTTTAAATCTATAAAATAGATAAATATGAGTAGGAAAGTAAATTTTTAGGATCGTAGCTGCGACACGTAGACGTGACAGTAATACCTGCGTTCGCGTAAAATGTTTAATCCCATTACAGCAACTGAAACTCAATTTCTGGAAAAAAAAGAGGCCATCAGAGTTTTTCCAGGACAAATTTGTTCGGGTTAGTTTTTGCCGGACCGAGCAAATGGACGAATGAATTTCTAAAGGAGCCGTCAGTTTTTCCTTGCGGTGGAGTCAACAAGTATAGGCACGCCATATTTTTAATACTTCACCGACGATGACGACGACGACGACGGCGGTTGCGTGAAGGCAGGCGTGGAAAAGTGTACATCGTGCAAAGTGAAGCGAACGTTACGAAGCGCGCAGCTGCCGATGTGCCCCGGTCGATGCCTATACACACTCGCAAGCGATGATTTCCTGTCAGAGGACGGGAATATCCCACGTAAATCCACTTACGCGCGGTCGCGGCCTCGCCGCGGCTCGCTGCAACTGTCGTGACGGGAAGAAAGGGTTGCGCTTCGCTCACTGACATTTATCGTGACACGAAAATGAGGTCGTGTACGGCCAGAAGTCAAGAGCCCCTCGCGAAACCTCCGCCGGTGCCGGAATATTTGACGCGCGCGGGCTTCCATCACGGCCGCGTCGGCCGGGATGCATGTAACTTCAGCGTCCGATCAGCGTAATTGCATCGTATCGCGTTTCCCCGGTGTTCGTTAACGTAATCGTGAGGATTGCGCGTGGCTGTTGCATTGACAATACGTCCTACATGCAAATATCTCTTACGTAAAGTCGTCTCGCGTATTTTTGCCGTGTGCATTACCGTGGATAAGCATGGAATTGGTAATCTGACTTGTAAATAAAATTCTTATATAGTCTACGGAATATATATTTTATCTTTGCATAATTATTATCACTTAAAAAGTATGTATCTGTTCTTTATTAGAAATATAAAACATTTTTCAGACTGTTTTATGTTATAAAATAAATTTTATATCATAAAGTTCTATCTTATTTTATTTTATAATATTATTTCTCTACTATTGTTAATGTTAAATAAAAATATTGTATATGTATCTATTGTAAATAATAATTATGGCAACATAGAAACCAATCACTTTTTTGTAGAAAATTTCAAACATTCAGACACTTAGAAAAAAGAATTGACAAAACAATCAAGATTTTTGAAGAAATCTAGCATGTCTAGAATAATATCTCAATCGAGATTTGAGAATATTTAGAAAGACTCGATATTAAACAACTATATCTATAAATATATACACTCTTCTATCAATCGTCAATCAATAATAGATGAGCATATAGGTATTTCGGTAGGCAAATGGGAGGAAGAAACGCCTCGAGTTCCGCCCCTATAAATAATATGGAAAATACAGAAAAATATACGTACGTGAGCGTACGTGCGTGTTAAAAGGGCGGAGGAGAGCCGCGACGAGCGGACAGATGGCTCCTACGCCGAAGCGAGAGCGGCACCTTGATTTGTGGTCGAGCATTTTTCAAGCCATTTGGCCGGGGCCGCCTATAATTTCCGCCGTTGGCCGTTCGCCGGCCGTTCTCGCGTGTTTTCCTGCCTTCTGTTTATTTTCTTAACGGCCGAAATAATAAGCTCTCGCAACCGCCGTCGCGGCCGGTCGCGTTAGGCACTCGTACTTGCAGAAGCGCGGCGGTAAACCGCGCGTACGCCCGCGTATACGCGTGCCAGGCGCGACAATGCGGCACGCGATCGCGGAATCGAGCCGCCTTGCATCACTCGTAACGGTCCGTTTCCGGTTAGAGATGATCGAGGACCACAATCTCGCGGCTGCCGCAAACTCGACGGAAACGAGTAACACTTATAAGTTGAAACAGTGAAATGTAGATGAAGCGTTTTAAGATGTAAATGCTTCTTTTACGTTTCCACTGCTTCAATTTACGCTTTTTAAAAGTTCTGTTTACGCTTCTATCATTCTCCTCTTACATTCCAATTTTTATTTCCGCCAGAGAATCCGCAAGCCTTCGGATGTGTGATGTAAGAGTTGCGATTAGCAATGGAATAACGTCCCGAAAACTGATAATGATAGACATCGCAGACGAGCCTGAAAGGACTCATAAAAAGCAAAGAGCCGAGTGTTCAATGACCGAAAAATGGTGAAGCCAACGACCGTGGAACGCCCCCGTCCGCGTTTCCCAAACGTGGTTGCGCACTCTGGGTGGCGCGTCTGTTCTCCGTGAGCTGTCTGGAAGCGCATTCAAGAGCCGGCCCATTGATACCACGTAGAATCATTCACGACGCATAAACATCTCGTATTACACGCACCGAGCGAGGATCGGAGCCCGTGGGTCCGGATGTACGAAGGGCAGAGTCACGGTCGCGCGGCAGCGAGATCTTGCCGCGTATATAACAGCCGCGCCGCACAGTCATCCGCACCCCGCGGCACTCCGCCACTTCCCTCCTCGCCCCCGTGCCCCGTATAATCATTGCCGCGGCACGTCGAGGAACGCCTCGCGTCACTGTCCACACGCAAAATCGTTACGTGCTAATTAACGTTTGGACATGGTGCCGTGCCGAAGCTTCATTGCCTCCAATCAGGCTAATTGTATTGCAATCGTTTTGCTGCGCCGTCGTTCCCCGCATCCTCTTTACGTGCATGCACGACTCGGCTCGCGGTCGCGCGAGCGTCGATTATGCTATATCCGCCGATAATCAAGCGTGCCGTTTCACGGTCAGCTCCGCGATCAAGCGAGTTTGTTTGTCACCTCTCGGTTTAGAGCGCGATTATTCATAAACGCGCTCATAATAAACCGAGATAAGAATATACGTAGCGCTTTCTCGAAACTCAACGCATTAGAATAACTCTCAAAGGTTTGAAGATATAAATTCGCAAAATTTAAAATATACCGAAAAATGATTCTGTCACAAATATATAATGACGGCAGAAAAATTACAATTTTCAAATATTGAAGATGTATGAAAAGATGAATTCAGATTATAATTTGGATTTAATATTGTATTCTTATATCATAATCATTTATTGAAAAATACTGATTTTTGTACTTGCATTATATAATTAAAAAGAATATGATCTTTTCTATAAAATATTTTTTTTGTATACCTCTCTCTCTCTATTATTTCTGCCATCACTATGTAACTAAAAAAAAATAAGAGAAAAAATGAAATCTAGCCGCGACGCTCAAAGATTCGATCGAATTTAGAGAGTGTTGGTCGCATCAAGGCAGTTCGAACGCTCCTAATACGCAAAGAGGCGAGAGAATCCTAGAAAATCGGGCATTTACGTTGACCAAATACGGGCGATTTAAATTCGCGCAACGCGCGACATATTTTTTCATAAAATGCATACCTCACTCCCGCGTATTCGTAAAACTTTTACATGGAATCGCGGTAAAACGCTATCGAGGACCGAAAGATAGAAAGGCGAGCATCCGGCACCGGGGGGATGTAAAAAGAAACAAAGGGCACGGACGGGCTTCCGAGTGTTATTGGACCAAGCCCGATGTCCGATTGCCAATAGTTCGCATCTGTTCGGTCCGCCTGCCCTCCGGAAACGCCGCCGGCGGGTACTCGGCGTCCATCTTGACCCGAAAGTTACCAAACTGATATACCCGAATCTCCTATGCTGATACCAATAACTTGAAATTCCTTTCGTGAGCGGAATTTTAAAACGGCCGGGCAATCCCGTCGGCGATTTGGCGATTTTATTGCGACGGCATCTATCATCGTGTCTCCGCAAGAACGGCTGCCGCGACTGGACAAATGCGTCGCGCGGCACCGTAGAAAAATACGCGATTTAATTGATTTCGAAGAAGATTTGAAAGGACAGGGCAAAACGGGACTGAGGACGATAAGCGTTCTCCAGACCGACGATCTCCTTTGTCCCCTGAGAACGGGAGCATGACGATTTAGATCAGGACAATCGCGCTCGGCACGATCCGGCGCGTGGCACCGCGACGCTCCCGTGTAACAGTATTACTCCCAGGACGCAGGAGAACGCACAGTTTCCCTGCTGTTCTCCGATTTCTCCCTTGTTCTTTTTCATTTCTTCTTATTGGCCTTAACCCTAAATTTGACAGAAGTAAGAAAAGCGAGGAAGGCAAGCCGAACTTCCAAGCCGAGCTTACATCAAGCAAGTTTTATATCGAGATCAATTTTGAAGCTTTCGTGTTTTCTCAGTATCACGCGTTGCTTTTTAACGTTTTAAATTACACGAGAAAAATCTACTTTATTATATTACACTAACTTAAAGCTCTCTCCTTATTTATATCTTTTATCGTCCTAAAGAAATTAACATCGAATAATTTCAAGCAGGATTTTTCAGCGCATTAATTCTAAAGGAAGCCGTCGAATCTCCCTCGATACAAATCCCTATGTGTCTCTTCCCCTTACAAATTACAGATAACACAGGCACACGTGACCGCCTCTCTTTTTCTCTCACGACGACACGCACGCATCCGCCCATCGGATTCGCAAACAGCCCCGTAAAAGATATCGGCTCGCTGCGCGTAGCGACGATCGGGGATGTCGAGAGAGGGTGCGAGTCTTACACGCGCCGACAAATTGTTTGGGCCGAGTCAGTTAGTCGCGCCACAATGGAGTGGCACTTGGCGGGATCCCCGGCAGTCGCACTGCCTGCGCGCCTCCTCCCTCGTTACAACGCATTACATTTATCTCTCATCCGCGCGTACCGGCCCTTTATCCCTCGCGTGCGCGTCTACCCGCCACCCCCGGCGTCAGGAAACCTAACGCAACTTCGAGCAACTGCGTCACTATGGCAACACGCGGGCACGCAGAAGGCTCGCCAGGTCTTTCGGAGCCCGGATCGCTTTGATTCGTTTGTCACTTTCTAAATGAATCATTTTTCAAAAGATAATTAGGTGCGCGGGAAATTTAGCTTCCAGCTGACGCCGGGGTGAAGACCCGGCAAGAATGCATCGAAGGTCTAAAACCTAATTAAATAACTGGCCACTAGCGGTCATTATCATCAATTAGAATAACAGATATAAATTAAATCAGTTATGGGATTCTTAGGAGTATATTGTCAAAAGTTAATTAAGTTATCGATTTAGCGATATGTGAAAAAATAGTTATTGTTAATTCAAGATTCTACGAACGCATTTAATGTAATGCTAACGTTTGCTGCTTTTTCAAATATAAATTTTGTTTTTCTCTCTCTCTCTCTCAATTCAATGTACATATATGTGTCATTTGCCCTGAAAATTTCAAAAGTATTAGTTTGACCGATATTATTCGGTACTGAATAGCAGTTACAGCAGTCGACGGAATACAAGTTTGCCCAGGCAATTCTGTTTGCAGATTTGACAGATTTGTTACTTGAACGTATGCCACAGGGTTTTTCTTTACTTTTGGAATATCGAGGACCAGCAACGTCATAGTAAGCCGGCACGTGGCGAGAAACGATATCGTGGTTTAAAGATCTTTTCTCTTTTGCCGAAAATGTCGGGATAATCCCTTTTGGGAAGAAAGAGAGCCTGCATAGTTACGCGACAGCAACACGGAGCCACTGCCATTCTGCCATCTTTCTCAATGGTCGCTAGTAATTGTCGCTTGTTGTCTGGTTCGTTGGTCGCTTGGTAGGTCGGTTAGTTGGTTCTGATCGACCTTGCGAACACCAATACACCTTACGCCGACGATGCCGTCACGGCTTAACGTTCAAGGACAGACCGAAACTGCTACGGCGAGAAGCAGAAGCGAGGAAGCGCGATTAGAGCGAGCGAATCCTTTTAATCCTTTCAACACGCTCGAACCTCTCTTTTTACAGAAAACCTCAGACTCCTTATGACTTATTTCGACGGAGATATCGAAGGTTACTCTCCAGATAAAAATTTTAAGGCCAAAATTATTTATGAGTAGGATATATATTTTTTAAGAGATATTGCTTTTTTTCTACAATTATTATATTTGCGTTGTACGATAATAAAAGTTCTGTAGAGAAACGAAAAATGGTAAATTTGTGTGTCCCATTATATTTGTTAAATAATGATAAAAGCGTATCGCGCGCTTGAGACAAATTGACATAGAAATATTCGAGCTATCTGCAGTACTTCACATTAAAAATCGATCTATTAAGATTACGCGCGATAACTCCGCTTCGCTTCCGAAAATAACGGCGGCGACGTGGCCCCGTTTTCTCCGATTAAAAGGAAAAGGGAACGAAAAGGGGATCGCGAAATTATCTTTCGGACCGCGTCGTTTTATCGTCGCGGACGGCTTTCGGAGCACCTTTTAAAGGTCGCAGGTCGAAAGTTTCGGGATCACGTACTCCTTCGCGAACGCGGGGAGCGTACGTGATGCAGATAGCTTTCTTCCATTGGCGCTCTCTATACGACCATCTATGTCGCGATCAGATAGCGAAATCCGCAATTATTTCATAAGAGGCTCCTCCGTTCGTTCTCTTTCGTCTGCACTTCGCGGTCTCTCTCTCTCTCTCTCACTCATTCATTCTTTCTCTTTTGCTGAGGCCGCTTCCTTTCTTCGCGAGTAATGATGGTGGACCCTGTAATCCGCGCGGCTTTTAAATTGCCCGCGGCCGCCGTCGTTGCCGCTATAGTGGACCGTTTAGGCAGGTGCCGTGATTCGATCACTCTTAGCGTTACATTTTTTCTTGAACGCGCCTTACCGTGACGCGTGTGAGTCCGGGGAGCATGTACAAGATGTCCCAGAAATCAATCAATCCTTCGCTCTATCGAATTCCAATGTCTTTAGCGCGAAATCTTCATCAAACATCCTCATATTTTAAAACTCGAGTAATTATGCTTCAAATTAAGATTGTAATAAATTCATTTGATAGGAAAGTAAGACTTCTTTAATTGCTTCATTCATCACAATTCTTTTAGGTTTCACTTACGAATCAGAAGCTAACGTCGCAAGCAACCGTTGTAATTATTTTTATTATCTCATTTCCAAAGATATCGAATTTAAAGAAAAAACATATCTTTTACAATGTCTTACATATATTATACATTATTTCATACAAGAATACATTGCATAAAATAATGAACATTAATTAAGCCCTTGTAATGATTTAAGATGGGATATAGGTTGTTTAATTAAATTGCACCAAAAACCCAATTTCGATGAGATGATATATCTTTGGCGATACTTAATATCGGCTTAATGTCATCATAATAACTAAAGATAAGATCGTATATATTTTTTACTCATAATTTGCAAGGATATTTTAAATTAATCTTATATCTATTATCAAAATATGTATAAATCTCTTACGCATCTACTCTAGAAAGAAAAACTATAAGTTTACCAGAAATTTCCTTCGTCTAATTTCGCTATAAATAACGTGCAAAGATACATTTTAATAAATTAATTATGTATAATTAATTTAACAAAATAATTTAACTTTTATGAAATTATCTTTTTATATACTAAATTGCTTTATTTTTAATTTCATAAAATTCATTTCATTTAACCGTTTTATTAAATTAAAATTGAAAAAAACAACGACTGTTTGCGAATGATAAATAAAAGCTGAAGAAGTAGGAAAATAAGGAAATTAAAAAGAGTTTGCTCTAAACATATTGCTACTCGAATGATTTATCTTATCAAATGTTACTTTTCGCGATTTTTAAGATTCAATTTGCAACATGCTGACTAAATTACACAATCGAATGTTATCTCTATGCCCGTTCCGAAACGAAGATTTAAGGCGCGCCGTCGTCAGAGAAATTTAATTCAGGAATTTATGACGCGAGCAAGATCTCGTACGAGACACTACGGCGAAATCATGAAAGCTCATTGTCGGATTAAGAAGTCGGTCGAGTTGACTGCACGAGCAGGTGCAACCTGCCTGTTTGCTCGACTGTCTGCTTGCTTGGCGTCGCACGAATTCCGCCGTTATACCGGATGCCTTCTGGTCTTAACGAGCTCAATTATACTTCGCTTAGGGTGATCCGCGGAGTCGATGATCGCGACACGGACGAAGTACGAATTAGGACCACTGGAGTCAATCAAAAGTTTAAGTTGCTTCCCGTTCTCTCTCTCTCTCTTTCTTTCTCCTTTTCGCTCTGTTTCTTTCTTTTTTCGACACGAAGGGCACACCCGGACTGATCATCGTCGTTAGCATGTTGTTGTAGCCGGGACGCAATTTAACGATCATTTTCACGTCGCAATTTCGTGCACCTTTCCGTCCCCCCTAATGTCTTCATAACGCACGGCCCACGTGAAATCCATCAACGTCGCTCCTACGTTTTATAACGTGACGGTCGCGTGTCCTGGCCGCGAGCGGATTGCCCGCCGCCCCGATGTGCCATAGTTTTTTAAGCATACTGCAAAATCTCCGGCGAACGCGACTTCGGGGTCTCGCGGCGTCGAGTCGAGTCGAGTCGAATCGGTCGGATGAAGTCGGGTCGCGAGGTGATTTCGTCACGCTTTCATGGCTCAATTACGACGCTCATAAAATACGCTCTGATCGCGAATCTTCGCGATTATTCAGATAGAATCTACGGCAGCACTTATAAATTGAATTCTCGTCATAACATAATATCAGGAAGTATCGTGTATCTCGAAAGGTAGATCGATCCCGTTAAACGGAGAAAAATACAATTAACATTTATTACCGTATCTCCTGAACACGCTCACGACATGACCAGATTTCAGTCTATTTTATTCAAATAGATCCGGAAATAAGATCTATTTTTTGCATTTGCTCATGTTACACTCGAAAAAAATTTTACGCATACTTTTATTTGCTTCTATGTAAATGTAAATCGCCAAGAAGCCAAGAGCAAAAAGTCGATGCATGTAATAAAGTAAATGTTTTCCGTGACTATTGATTAAATAATGATGAAGAAGGAAAAATGCTCAAATTTTAAAAATCAACATTATTACGTTGCGTTACATCCGTGCGAGTAAGAAATGGAACGTGGAAGTTAATACTCGTATGACATGAAAATGACTCTGTTCGAAACAATTATCCTTAGGACACTAATTTCAGAGGGATATCAGGGCTCGGAGCGTCTTTGCCCTCTGACCTCGAGATTCCGGAGATACTTGTTACTCTAACTTCCCGTTCCTCTCGTTGGACACATTGATTCCTTGGTTCTGTTGTGGGCGGATCCGCGTGTGTCGAGAGATCAGTTCGGATCTCCTCTTCTCTTCTTTGTCGATCTTGTCTTCGCCGGCTCGGTACAGGCGTAGCGCAATGGTAGATCCGCCGTTACCATTATCCGTAATTATCATCAAGTCCACGTCTTTCGCTTTTATCAAGGAACTCGACGGCGCGGCTCGATCAAGGCGAAAGTCTTGTCGATGTAGGTTGCTCGCAGCGAGTGAACTTCAAAACTAAGCGATGAAAATTTACGGTAAAGCTGTGAATTCCTAATCACGTGTTAACATTCTTGACCGCCGCTAATGATCGCGGGCTTGTAAATTCGCACCGTTCGGCGTCGATAACTCCCACTATCCGCGTGCAGGCGCCTCGAGATCGTTATCCGAGGGGGAATTATAAAGCCCGAGGACACGTTTCATTAGCTTCATTAGTCACCGCGCGTGAGGGTCGAATTTTTACGATGGAACGAACCGGTACGGTCCGTACGGATTCCAAACACTTGTAGATCGGCCCAGGATAGTGTCAGGCCGGACGATAACTCGCCTAATTATCGGGACCATGGAAGTCGCCCAGTACTTCGGTGTCGAGAGACGTGCGCTGGAATTTCGGTAGATAGTTTTACACGAGGGCGCCCAATTTATTAACCGCGAGAACGGGCCCGTTTGCCAGCCTCTTTCTTCTGCTTTTCTCCCTGTGGACCCCGAGAGATTAACTA
>VBVR01002981.1:0-19615 GCA_011638315.1 Tetramorium parvispinum | reverse complement strand
CTCCCTCCCTCCCTCAGTCGTCCTCCTCCTCCCCCGGCGAGGATCGTTTTTCTCGAGGTTTCATTGTTAGGCCGCGTTAGGCTGGATCCCGATAGCCTGAGCAGCCAGAACGGGGCCCCGACACGATCTGTCGTAGGCGACAGTAAACGGGCTGGCTGATCGCCGCGATATTTCGCGATGGACTTCTGCGAAGTGTCCGTGTAGATTAGGCTCGAAGACGCGGTAAGGAGACACTTACGATGGATAATCACACGGTAACTGCGCGTGCCGGTCGTGCTGTAAGATCGATCTTTTGCTAGTTTTATTTCAACGGAGAAAAATGGTTTTTTTTTTGTCTCCGTTACCTGTTCACACACGATCGCACGTCGGACGCCGTTTGTAACGAGCACTTGCTCTCGTACAGGGAATTTAGGAAAGATTGCACAAATTTAAGTGTGATGAAGAATTTATGTAACATTTCTGAATCAAAACTTTTTTATTATACTTACAATTAATTATTCTAAATACAACTAATAGCACTTGTACTGCTGCACAATAATTATTTATAAAGAGAATTGAAATAAAGGGGATTCTCGAAATCTAACTAGAAAAAATAGATTGCAATTACGATAGATAATTATACGCGGTAAAAAATAGTGTAATAATTAATGAATCAAAGATGAGTTGCGATAAATTTATGCGTCGTGATTTAAACGTTGCGTTAATGATGGTTATATGAACAAAGAAGTACGAATATATAACATTAGCATATTTACAATTATCCGGGTTTGCTCAAGGTGTTGATCGACCATGATCGTTAGTACATAATTACTAGACCGTCGTCATATTTATTTCTGTAGATGCGCGTCCGTGGCAAAAAGTCCGAAACAACGCGCGTCACGTTTCCTCGACAAAGTAGAGACGTTTGCGCGCGTCGGCGCAAGAAACGCGATTAAAATTTGTAATTAAAATCAGTTGTGGCATATTACCCGCAGACAATGTAGCCGACGAATTGCAGCGTGGTTAGCTTACAGCGGTGCAGCCGGGTAAAAGATTTAATTGCTACATAATTGCCTGTTATTATCCCGATGATTGACGCGACGTGTTTTATTGCCGTTGTATCGCCGCGATAAGCATTCAAATTGAAACGCGGTTACGTAACGCGGCCAGTATCGGTGGTTCAGCAAGGAAACGCGTTACGGTGTCTTAAAATAAGGACTCGGCTCCGTTTAGCCACGGGATATAAAATATGAACCGCTAGCGCGCGCGAGATCGCTATAAATATCCTTCCCAAGATTTCCTTATAAATAGAACGGAGAATAATTTAGTTGCACCTTCGCGCACTGTTTTTCTCGCCGCGCGTTAAACGAGGTACACCCCGTAATGGTGCTTAAGGAGTCTTCCTTTGTCGGGCCTCGTTACTTTGTAATTTACTGCTTCCCTTTGAGCGTCGCATTAAGGATTTCCTCGCGGCACGGGCGAGAAAGAGAATGCGGGATCGCGTGTAACGATGATACATGCAAGCGTATCGCGTCGCCGTATCAAAGCACGAGTTAAAAAAAAAGGGATAGAGGTCGCGAAAAGGGATACGTGTAAGTGTCGGAAGAACCGACCACCCGGTTTTTCGACCACGATCCTGATTTCGCAGATATTCTTCGAGTTCAGAGCACGTGTAATGAGTGCACTTTATTTCTAGTCTTCTTATCTCCGTTTATCAAAGCGTTTCAAGAGATATTAATGGGAGGTACTTTCACTATTCTAAAGAAGTACTGTAGCTCTTTGAGGTTACTATCATAATTATGACTTATACTTAATAATTAATACTGTTAATATTATAAAATAGGTTAAAATATTCATATTGATGTTCGTATATGTCTGCTATATCTTTAATCATAGATTATGTAACAAATATAAAGCTAATTTTTCTTATTTTTAAGGGGAAGTCTGTATAGGCTTTTTTTCATGACTTTTTTTGTACATTTGACGTCTTTATAATTAACCATAAAATTCATATGCTGCCTATTATAAATTTGAATTTTTAACGCAAACTGCAGATAATTTAATCATTAATGAGAAGTACAAATTTACATGTTCATCATCAGATACACGATAAATAGTATTTTTCCAATTCATTATGCAGTGGAATATAAAACTCATCACTTAATGAACAAAGAATGTTGTCTGCGAAAATACGTTCGCATTGTTATGCAACAATGTATATATACGTCAAACGTTTATAATGACAAGTTTTTGTTATCTTTTTCTCTATCAATACTTTATTAAAAATATCTACTCATGAGGCAGACAAAATAGGATCGAAAAAAGAGCAAGACTACTTAAACGGAGACATTTTAAAATGACGAGCCAGAATGAAAAACTTGAATAGGAAGAAAAAAAGTAAAGATGCAAAACCTTTTCTTTGTCCGAGTTGCGAATTATTCTTTCATCAAATTTCAAACAAACACACACTTTAGATCTATTCTCTAGTGCAAGGAAAAAGAATTCTCTGCAGCGTTCTTATCTTTAAAGAAGATTTTCTTGCATTGGATAATTACATTTTTATAGCAAACAGATTTATAGCTCGATATTTCTAGAATTAATTAATTTCTATGATTTTATGTAAATTTATGAGTCTCGCGTTTCTCAGACGCGAATATTAATCCCTTCAATGTGATTCGATGTAAAACCACGCGATGATCGATGATCTCGTCCCGCGTGCTCCTCGAGGATGACATGTCGCCGGATTCCCGGCACACCTGTCAGAGAACTGCAGCACGTTTGAGATTAGAACTAATTCCGAGAAGAGTTCGCGCCCAGACTTCGGGCGGCGAGATGCATGTCGGGCTACCGCGTCACGTATCGAAGATAGGTGGTACGCACTAGGTGGCTGACTACAAAGAAGCGAAATCAATTTGCAATTTAAATCCGTCGGCGTACGTGCCCGCGGGTCATCCGATTGCCGTGCCGCGTCCGCGGCGATGATTTTGCTGAACCGGGATAGGTTCGATAACGGCGAGTGGAGAGATCCGCGCGAGATCGAGAGTCGTTCGACTGCATTTCGCTTCGTCTATCCGCGATTCGAGGTTCCTGACCCGAGCACTTCGTAGACGACGGTACCCGCGCGGACGTGCCACGTCGAAGTGAGAATCTCTCGATCGATATCGTCGATTTTATCAATCTACCATGTATATTCTCGCATCGGTTCTCGTTTGCGTTGCAAGTGCACCATATGCTTTTTTTTAAAAAAAAAAAGATGTAAGATCGCGTGACAATGTGTATGAAGATTTCTATTTTACGTTAAAATAGATGCAAGTTTTTCTATGTTTTAAAATAGACGAGACGGAATTCTTTGCTTATTAAGACTTTTTCATAATATTTTCGATCAATATCTCCGATATTTCTTTAATAATATTTTTGATATTTTTGTATTTGATATTTTAATATTTTTTATGGCACAAATAATTATAAACATACTATATTATTTTAATAATTGTAGCATTTGAGATTAATATATCCACCAAAATTATTTTTCACATTACATTAAGAAAAATTATTTTTTTAAGATATCGAAGATAAAATGATTAAAGTTCTATTATTAATATGTAAAAAATAATTTTGATTGATATAACCTCAAGTGTTATTCTGTTATCAGTTATTAAAATAATAGAGCATATATTATTGTTTATCTGTTTTCATTGATTTGTGCGTGTTTCTACAGATTCAAATTACAATTTACACCTAATACTTTGTTTAAAAAAAAAGTTCACGTAAAAACCGTATACAGCTTCTTACCTTGCTCTTGATCTTGTAAAACGGACACGTTGAGCCTCGAATTAAGAGACTCTAGAGAACAGGTCTGAAGAAAGTTTGGCTTAAGATCTTTCAAGAACAGAATCTTTTTCTCTGCCCTTGTCATTGTCCTTTCGTTTTTTCAATTTTTTTTACCAAGTTTAAACTCACGTAATCGGTTTTTGTCATATTAATTGCCTTTAACGCCGTTGAAATCGCCTCGATTACGATAAACATCGAGTATTGCGAAGAAATAAGCTACGGTTCTATAACAAAAACTCAAACGAGAGCTTTTTCTTTCATTCCGTATCGCTCATCGGGGAAACGATCGAGGTCAGTTACGTTTCGATTTCACTTATTTTACCGCGCAATGTCAAAGTTCACTCACCTCTGGCATTAAATAAAAAGCGGTGAACAATGCTCTAATTACATGGTCCACTCGACCAAGCCAAACGCATGTGATAATTCGCGCGGTTAAAGGTAAAAGCGCGACACTTTTCGTTTCCGTCCACGGAAACGCGAGGAACTTTCGTGCCCGACGAAGACGGTTCAAACAAAGGAAAGGACGGTCACCCCTCCAAGCTCGTCTTTTCTCGAGTAATGCCATCCCTTATGCATCCGTAACCCTCCCCCGACGCCCGTTGTCGTCGATGTCTTTCTTTACGCTGCCTCTCTTTCCCTCTTTATGTTCCCTCGTATTCTTCATCTTTCTCTGGTGCTTTCTCCCTTGTCTATTCCTTCTCTCTCTCCCGTCCTGCGTGTCTCTTCTTCGCGACTCACCCCTATGTCGATATTTCCCTATCGATTGATCCGCAAGGAAGCATCCCTCCCGTCGCTCTGTACGGGTTTCTCCTTTATCTCTCTTTTCTTTCCATTCGATCCTTTCTTTATACGACGAGCCAACCCGCCTTCTCCTCACCTCCGCTGCTCCACATTTGCTGTTTCTCCACTTTCCATCCGAAGCCTCCGACTCCTCTTGCTTATTCCATTCGACGTGGGTTATATCGAAACGTTCTATACCGTTTTTAGTCCCGGATTAGGATTAAAGTAGTCCGCAGTTTGCTTTTTAGTTCTTAACCAACAATATGATAATGGGAATTTGCAATTGTTGAAGTGACAATTTTATATAGATTATCTCTTGATCGCAATGAAATTCATGTACTTAATATATTCTAATAAATATATAGGTAGTATTATATATTAATATCTATTGAAATATTTATATAACATAAAGTATAGTAATACATACAAATAATTCTATTTTTCACACGTTAATCGTTTTCATAACAAATAAGACACAAAGTAAATATATGTAGAGTATTATGCGAATATACTGAAAAAATAAAAGTTTTAAAATACATTCAGATTATATTTATCTATCATAATAGTTAAAAATTGGACGTCATCCTATAAACATTTAAATGTGAATGAGAAGATTAATAGTACGATTAGACGTTGGTTCGTCAAATTTCTTTGCGTCCGTTGCCACTTCGAAGACAATTGCAGAAATCGGTTGGCAGGTGACAACTGTTCGATTCATCCTAGATCCCTTGTCCCCATCGAGGGGTAGGAATATCGAGTTCGGAAGGGTCCCTGGAAACGGTTCGATCGGTTCGATCAGGACCCCGAGCCCAGGGGCCTTGCCCCTTTACACAATGTTTCTCACGTCACACAGACAAAGAGACGCAAATTCCACGTGAAAATCTGCTCGATGCGTACTTCCGCATCGACATGCGCGCGTCACAATAAGGCCCACATACTAATACACACGTGCTCGCGCATTCTCGCGTGTGCATGCGTGCGTGCGTGCGTGCGTGCGGGAAGGCTGGCAGCCACGCCGTGAAATCAGTTACGAAATCACGGGGTCCCATTGCCGTGGTAGCCCCCTCGACCCCCTTCGGCCTCCACGGGGTCGATCATTAATTTGTAACGAACCGGCGCCGCCTGTTATTATCCTACGGTTACGCGATCACGTGATTACACGCGCACGCATCGGCGCCGTTGATTTCTCTCGCGCCTGGCTCTGCCAGAAACGCCAGATTTTCAGGATAGTTTGAAGGATTCACGCAGTTTGTATGAAATTCCGGTGAGGCGAGCGAGCGTCTTGGCTCGAAGATGGCGCATCAAACTCAGCAGTGCGATAAATTAGCATTACAATAGATGTAGAAAAGCGTGAGTTTAAAATCAAGACGTTTTGACAATAATTTAAATCCAGCGATGTATCTTATTCTCTCTCTAGAGTGTCGACAGAATCATTTGCTTTTCTTCTTTTCATTTCCATTTTAATACCTTGGGAAATGATGATATCTTCAGTATTCCGTAATGGAATAAATAATTATGCTTTCGTTATCACTGTAATTATGATCTACAGACGGCGTCGCTCAAATCACTACACGTACTACTTGCGCTGTCTCACAATTTTACCAGCTCGACATCTTGTGCGGCTTCCCAAACAAACGATTTGAATTTGTAATCCATCGGTTTAATTACGGTGATTATTTGGCCATAAATTTTCCTCGTTGATCGATTGCCACGGTTTCTCGGGAGAATCAATTAGCTTGGAGAGGAGCCGGCTTGAACAAGTTTGACTTGTGAGAGACGAGGGAAGAAATTCTTACCGGCGTGTCCGCCTCGCGCAACGAGAAATGGTCAATGAAGAATGAGACCGGGCGATTAGCGAATTCGATCGGCGTGCCCCAGGTCGAGCCGGGGAGAGACTATCGATCGGCTCTTCCCGGAAGGTAGGGGTCGCCGTGTAATCCGTCGTCGTCCGCCCTGAAATAGAGTTATTTCGACTTAGGTTTCGATCGGAAAGTCTCCACTCGACACGGCATCGTCTCGCGTCGCGGCCTGCCCGCAATCGAAAAGTTAACCGTCGGAAACGCGCCCTAACGAAGACCTCGATCCCCCTAGAGCCCCCCTCTCCCCCCTCCGTTCTCCCGTCCCATCCCTTTTTCTTTTCCATTACAAAATTATGGCCTACTACGTCGATCTTGTTGCGTCTCCGTTTTAGGGTTAAACGTGGAGCCGCTTGCTTGCAGGTGTCTTCGAAATGGCGCAGCGTAATGTGTGCTAAAAGATATCGCGAGAAATATCGCTAAATGATTCGTATATCGATCGTATATAATAAGCATACAAAATTTCGTCCGACATCGCAATATATTATTTCGCGATACGAGACGCTCATTTTAGCTACACTGAAATTAGAAATAAAATTATGATGACAGAAATTTATATTTCTAAAAACGAAATAAGCTTTGAAAAAATTGTAATTTCTGATGTATCTGAAACTATTTAAAATGTCTTACAGATTGTGTAGAAATTACCATGGATTGTGAAAGAATAAAAAATTGTAGGACGCATACGTACGCATCGCTGTAATTAAATCCAGACCCCTCGGTAATTTCATTATCGCTGCCATTGTATTCTGGCCAAGCTGCAGAAAATCCTATTAGTCGCGATCGGCACGACATTGTATTTTAAGCCCATACGCAGACGGCCGAACTCGGGTGAATTTGTAAGATGTGTTACGCTCATATTCACGGACGGTCGATAATGAATACTACGATGGTCTTTGCTTCGATGCTTCCTGCTAATGATGAGATTCTTCCCGGAACTTTGGCCCTTTTAAAGCCTCTCCTTCGGAGTAGTAATAATGAAAGTTGAGAAAATTTTCAACTTTTGAGAACCTTTTAAGAAATCTTCGCTATTTCTTTCAAAGTATTCTGCTATAAGGCAAGATTTGAAAAAAAAAGTTCACCTAACTAACCAATTTCCTTTCTTAACGGGTACCTATCCTCCCGAAGAAGAAGATCTCTTTTACGATCTGCTCACGATCATTTTTTACGAGTCTATCAACGTGACTTCGTGGCATATACATCATCGTACGTAATCCTAACTATAGCGACGTTAGCCGAGCGCGCGTTAGTCAAGCAATGACGTGTATTAATAGAGTTTGGAAATCCTCGCGACACGTCGTCGGTCGTAAATTCCGCCTCGCGCGGCACCGATGTTATAATTAAAGCCTTCGATATCAATCAATACGCGCTCGGCCGTCGCAACGGGCGTGCGTCGGCGTGCTGGCATAAATTGCCGCGCGTCGAAACAACGGGGACACCACGGCTCTCTCATGACGTATACGTGCACACATACATTCATATAGAGATATATACACGCGCGCGTGCCGAAAGTTTTATATTTATAGCGTACCATTAGCGGTGCACGCGGAGCGTCAAGAAAACGGCGTTCTCTCCCGTGCAAACAACGTGTGTACGTGGCGGTAAATTTCGTTTCACGCGACAAACTGCGGGAACATTCCGGGAAACTGAGCCCGGCCGTATAATAATTAACAGTTTGCGCGACGCGACGTTTAATTGCGGTAATTACGATAATTACTAGCGAGCGTAGCCATGCCGCGAGCGCCGACGTCATTTGTCGTGGCACGGCATGTTAACGGCAATTTGTTGCTAACATTTCGCTTCGTGTCATCGAGAGCGGCTCGCGTGATCGTCTCGATCGATACCCGGCCGAGATAAGATCGTCGATCTTGCCCGGCCGCGCGACCACGCTCCACGTTGGAGATTTTGATCGGCGTCGCACCTCGGAATTCGCTTATAAATCGCCCCCTCCCCTCCCCTCTCTTTAATTAGCATTGGATTAACCAGGTTAATGACCGGAAATAAAAAAGGCTCTCCGTGTCCCATTTTGCGCGTCAACTTTGTTCCAGGCGATAAAGTCAGTTTTTAATTATCCAAGAAGCAATGAAAGAGGCGTCTTTCCATGTAAATAAAAAATTTTTTACGATCGTGCCGTATTTTTATCGCGTTGGAACCATTTATATTATCTCCTACTTACATCTGCATTTCAGCAGTATGCAAATTTAGATTGCGGTGGACTCGAATGAGCGCATTCGCGCATAACTCGTCCGGAAGACGGTAATAACTCGTGTCATTTGATTCTCAATTTCATACCCGGAAATCTCTCTCGCGTCGATAAAGCGCACGTTCTCCCGCGCGAGAAACGATTCTCCGAAAGGCGACGAAACGACAGGTTAACGCTACGATTTGATTTCGGAAAAATCGCGGTCATCCGTCTCCTCGCGACTAACACCGAGTCTCGAGGAACGAGATGAGAAGGGCTCAAGGGCCCGAGCGAGAGGAAGGAAGAACCGGCGGACCGACATAAAACTCGCCCCACAGAATTTTTCGTTCGCACGGTTTCATTTCAATTAACGTTCCCTCGTCCCAGGAGGGTTGCTACCGCCGTCTGTATATATGTATGTATATAGTCTATCTCGATGTCTCGCCGATAATTGCGCCGCGGTAACACGGCCGAGTTAGCGGCTCCTAAAGGGATGGATTTCCGAACCGGTTTCGCGCATTATGCGCGATTCTCACCCCGAGGCACTCGTAAAACCTTAGGCAAGAATTCGCGCCGCGGGGGTGGGGAAGGCGCGGAGGGAAGTGGTTTTCAAGACCCTACCGATCGATTCTCGGTGACTGTACGACTCTCGAATTCGCACCCGCGCAGCGATTCAATTTAGAAACCTCGTTGTGTCTCGTTGGGCTTTGTATTGCTTCTGTTTTCTTCGCGCCGACGTAAGTGGGATCTGAGGCCGTCGTATAAAAATAAGTTCCACTTAAATAATGCAGGATAAATTAGTAGAATGGATTGTGGAATAAACTTTTCATTTAAAATTAGATAATTAATTTTCTGTTATCAGTAAAACATTAGCTTTTAAGTGGACACTTTTATTAAATTATAGGAAATTGATTAAATTAAAGGAAATATCTTCCAACGTAGCGAGAGAGAGAGAGGGACGAGAGAATAGTTGCTATGTGAATAAGTTAGACATGACAAAAAAATTGCTGCAACAATTCAGAGATCGCCGTCGTGGTCTCGCGAGTCTATGCAATCTATCTGACAGATTGCAATAGTTTTAAAGCGAAACGTCGAAGCGGTACGGCAATCAAGCAGTCGACACTGTGGAATTTTAATGCAATGGAGATGATCTTCCGATCGCAGAGCGGCAATCGAAACTACGAGTCTCTCGGCGGAAGTTACGATTTCGATTATTTGCACTGCACATCTGGCAACAAGTTGCAATCTATTCCTGCCCCGGTGCATCAACGTGGTAATCACGGCGATGTGTACCGACGCACATGTTCACTCCCCCGCGTACACAGATAGATTCTCACGCCACACACACGTGCGCACGGAATCACGTACATAAAGCGCCTGTAATATTCAGAATCATTTCTAACGTGTGAACCGAAAATCAAACGAAGAGCGACCAGCACGGATTTAGATACGTTCATCAGCGGACTGTCTCTCCTTCCCAATAATGTGATTTATCCGCGCCGTTTTCATTCGTTGACCCGATTCCGCAACGCCGGATGTGACACACGTCGGCTGCACGAGTCGACAACCTCCAACACTCGTTTTTTACTTTTAACCAACACATTCCCGACCGCCACTCGATATGAAACTTGAATGTGATTCAGAGTTCCGGCGCGGCTATTACGCGATCCACCGCGCGAGTGTGATTGACTGTGCGCTCATTAGCTGAGCTAAAAACGAGAACTACTCAGATGTCCGTCGTTCATAATCTCGGATTAAGATGAATATTCTCTCTAAGATTTTAGCCTTTCCTTTATAAAGATATTTCGAAGTTTATTTTAATTAATATTACTTTTCTTTTAAAATTTAATAGTTTTCTTAATCTAAAATTTAATATTGAAGAAACCAGCTGAATATTACATTTAAAACGTTTTAAAAATAAGTATATTAATTTGAGACTTCAGACTCGAGAAATATCACAAAAGCGTTTTACTCCATTTTTATAATTGCAATAAATTTTTATAACTCTTATAAAAAAAATATTTTTCTCATAAATTTGGTAAATTTGGATTCAATATACTGTATAATGCGCAAATATATCCAATCTATTCTTGAACCAGCACAGCAAATCAACAAAGTGCTATTTTATAAAGTGTATATTTTTTTCTGCTTAAACAATAATCGACAAACTTTTTAGTTCCTCTTCATTGATGTTCAGAAGTTGATTTAAACGTTACACTAGCTCGTCCATCGAACGAAACTGCGGTCAGCGGATCAAACTCGCGCGGTATTAGACCCATTAAAATCGACGCTGGGAAATAATTAAGTGACCTACCCCTGACCCCACGAGTAACTCGCCCCTAGCGCGCACGGCGCCTTTTCTTGCCCTTTACCATCGGCCCCTATTCCACCCGGCCTCTTCCTTGTTTATCTCCTTTCTTTTTTACTGCAGTGCACGTAGGCTAAGAAACACGACTTCGCCAGAGTCGCACGCGTTGCTCGGCGGTGTAATTATGCCGCGCAGTGATTGGCGTGGTTCGTGGAACAGAGGGTGGCGGCGTGGTCTAAGCACGAGGGTGGCGGTCGCGGCCGGGACGGGGCCAGGAGGGGCGGTGAGGGGGGCAGCGGTTTTTAGCTCGAATTCATTAGAAGTAAAAATCGATAGGCGACGCTCTCGCTGCCTCCGCCGGCGGCGTTTCGCTCGGTAAAAAGAATGCGAGAGCGCCTCGGCCGCTCGGAGAGAGCTTGCCTTTCTCCTTCCTTCTCTGACTTTTCTAGCTGCGAGCCGCGCGTCTTCCTCCACTCCCTCAACTTTCCCCATCGCCCCATCATCCCGTTCCAGAAATCACCCCCGACCCGGGCTATCCTTAGCCTCTCCGCGAGACGATATTCGATGCTTGAAAAAAGGGAGTCGCGGTTCAGGATTCAGCCGCCACTTTACTCGTTCTTTTATTTTATATTTCATTCCTTGCTTGCTCTGTGCGATGCTCTCGTCGCGCAGTCATTGTCATATATAACTCCATTTTTTTTTTACGAACAAATTATCAGCGTCTTTTAACAATCCTGACGACACGATTAAATCATTTATGTCGAAACTATATAATGAAATGTTGCTAGAAAATTTAAATAGTTTTTCCTCTAAAATGTTATCCTTATTTCTGCTTTAGCTTTTTATAATATCGTATATTTGCCTGATAATATCTAACATTATCAGGCAAATATACGATGACATAAAATGATAATGTAACCTTCTATTGTTGGATAAATTCTAGAATTCTAGAATTACAAGAGAGCGAATCTATCTTTAAACTCGCAATGTTTAAATTCGTTATCTTTAAGTGAGTACGAACTTTCGTTTTCCGATCTAAATTAATCGAAACAGAAATGCATGACATCCAAAGTATCATATTGTTGAGACAATATTCTTGTGTTTAAATATTCATCCGAGAAACATCACGCCACCGAGTCCTGCATCTCCGTATAAATAGCGCCGCAAGATGGATACAATCGTGTAATGGAGGCGACGTCTTGGAAGGAGAGAGAAAGAGAGAGAGAGATATCGTGGTTTTCTCATTGGTGTCATATCTCGTTCTACAATATAGTCGCGCGAAGTGTAAATTCGTGACTACCCACTACGCGCTAGCTCCACGTGTGCCGACTGCCGCGCCAATTGGATCTTCGATGATAATGCAGCCAACTAAGATGCCCGCGTATATAAATACACCGCGTCGGAAGCGATTGCCATTGGCCACCCCGTGTAAATTGCGGACGGATGGCTGTCCAGCTTTCCCATTGTGCTTTTTCTGTCGCGTATAAACTCGCTCGATATCGATTACACGGACGTATTTATGGCACGGGAGACAAGAATTAAGTTGTGCACGCGGTTTCTAGCAACGTAACGCGGCACTAAAATGCGTCCACCGGTGCTACAATGAAAGACCAAAACGAGATAGACTTTAAAACACTTTAAATGCACCGTGCTATGTTTATCAGGAGTGGCGCATATTTTAGTGTTGTAACACATCTGTTCCCGGACATAACAGGACATAATAATAGGAAGCATTATCTTTAGCAAACTATCAATGTCACATGAACATAATTATAAAACCATATGGTGTAGCAAAAAATGTTGAGAACAAATTAAATATTGAATTCATCAGTGAAAAGAAAAGCAAGATAGTTAAAGTTTTTTGAAAAAAAAAAATTTTTGTTAAATAATTTTGAACAAGTGATGTATAAAAGATTTATTTTTAATCATTTTTCATAAAATGCCATCGCCAATTGATTTCTCCATAAGTTTATCGATTCTTTTTCGAAACTTGATCGAGCTGGCATTGTTTTTCTGGGTCACCATATGAACACGATAGGTCAGAGCGAGTGATGAAAGAAGAGAAGAGGAAGGGGCGATAGGGAGACGATTGTACGGGAGAATGGTCGGGCTAGTCCAAATTAACGGTTACCACTTCGGCTCGGTCATTAGGGAAAAACTTTCTTTCCAGTGGTGCCGACCAACCCCGATCCACAAGGATCTCGGGGACCTGGAAGAATTTTCAATCGAATCACAATCCTTGAAACGCTTTCGCCCTCGTTTTTGCGTAACGAGGATGCCACAGCCATCCCTCTACTTCGTTTCCCTTCAGCAATCCCTCCGACCAAGCTATCTCATCCATTTTTCCTTGCATACACGATTCTAGTTCCAAATGAAATGCGAACGATCCAAAAACGTATATATCGAGGAGAGAGAAACGCGTAATCTCTAAAACTAAGAACATGAAACTTTAATTAAATTAGACAGAGCGTACTGTATAAATATATGCTGTAAGATTATATTTCTGATATTTCTCGGTAATAATACGTGTATATTAGTTATAGTCTTATTTATTTATCTATTTAATTTTAGACGAGATTGGTAGTGTAAACAATTTATTTGTTTGAAAATATTCATGTTGAAATAATGTTGGATTCAACTATGCATACGTACTTGTTCTATGTTCTTTTTTAAATTTATTATTTTTGCAAATTTTTTTTCTAATTTACCTAAAAAATTACGAGATTTCATAATTATAAATGAATATACACATAAAAACGTACCCATACTAGATTAGAATATTGATTATCAGAATTTTAATATAAATGTGTTTTATGTGAACACATGAACATGTACTAATGAATAATTACTCTATTAACAAGTCTATTTTTTTACATTTTTTTCTCAATTTTTTACTTAATCACCTAACAACAATAGAAAATTTAATATTCTATGTATTACTTCCAGTGGAATATTTGTAGATGTCTTGTTATTTTTAAAAAGAGTTAGTAACTCTTAATTCTCGAAACTGCAACAAATGTATTGTAAATGTCGCAAAAAAAAAATAGCCAACGCGTCTGAACTCCAATACGATATCCGTTAATAATCTACGTATCGTAGAGTGCATTGACCAGCCTGATTGTCACGCCGTACACGTATTTTTTATTTTTAATACGACATGACGTTTCGCTCGCGGCGCGACAAAAATATGAGTTCCTGCATAAATACGAATTCGTGCGATGAACCTTCAAAGTACGTGCTCGATACGAGCGCCGATTATAAGTATCCTCGTATCTGCATACGAATATGTCGGAATTATTCCACTTCACGTGTGCACCGCGCGATGTAAGAAAAACTCTTTCTTAATATCGCTCGTCCTTCGTACGCACCATCTTTGCCCGGCACTTAATTACAACCCGGCGATGGCGAAAGAATGGCGAGGCTAGTGGCGGCTATTAACGTCCGGCGATCGAAGGTAAGAGCGTGCCGGAAAGGTAGAAAGGGAGAGAAAGAAAAAGACGGAGAGAAGACGAAAAGAAGCGTAATAAAGTTGGAGCGAGAGAGGATGCTAGGTACTTTTACGTATTCTATACCCAACGTGTGTGGTTTCACCGATCGGTCGCGGCTACGACGCGGGAGTGTCCAGGGGGGGGAAGAGGAAGTGGGTGGACAGGATGGGTGGAAGGGTGCGGTGAAATCGACGAGGAGCTGGCGGGGATAATTAGGCGGCGAGAGCGAGAGGGAGATGTCGAGGAAAGCTGGAGGAAAAAGGAGGAAAAAAGGAGACTTCTGGGTAAAGCGGCGCCAGATAAGACTTAATATTTGATCGTAAGCCCACCCTTGGCTCGACCGCCGAGTCAACCCACTTCCACTTGCCCACCTACCGCGTCTCTCTCTCTCTCTCTTCGTTCCCCCTACCCTCCCCCCCTCACCCGATCGATCTCCGCTCCGTTACTTCCTCCGGACGAGGGACTTATCGGGGGCAAATCTGTTGACACTACTGTCCGGAACCTTGTTTCCGATTTCCGCGCAAACGTCCACGCGTGGGATCGACAAAACTGCTCGGTGTCGTCGTCTAATGTCTTTCTGAGTTCACGCTCGATTGGCCGGCACGCGAGACGGGTCTTGTCTCATCGGAAAGTTTGATCAAACATTCCTCCCTTATCTACGACGGATATATACTTAGCGTAATGGTTTTGAAGAATTTTTAATTTCATAACATGAAATTTTTTTTAAATTATTGCTTAGTAAAAAATTCGCCATTTTATTTATTTATCGTTTTTTATCTACTTACCGTTTTATCAATTTTAATTTTTAAAAAGATTCGATTTTCTTGTCAATTTAGTAGTTAGTTATAATGTGAAATTTTAATTAGAAGATATTCAGTGGAAAAAAATTATAGACTGAATTAATTTTGACAATATCTAATTTCAATTAATTGATTCGATGGAATATTTCAATTATATTGTTATCAATTATTACAATATCTATTCGAAGTTTGCGCTTTAATTGCGGACTATAATGTTACTTGGAAAACGCGCTCAGTGTTCATGGGGATTTCGTTGGTGTAACTTTAAGGGTTGCGCGCCGCCTTGTCTTCATTCCTTCGTGCTTCCTGCAAAGTCACGAAATTCGTTATGTACAATGTAAACGGCCTTCGTGACTTTAAAAGCGTTTGTTTCATTGCGCTCATTTTAATCGGGGACAGCGGGCCTCGTAAACCTCCGCAAAGCTCATAATGAGGTATTTAAAGCCTGAAAATTCGAAGAAGGCGGATCGATTAAGCGGCAAAGCGCTAGTTTATTCTCATAATCATGCCGTTACTTTTGACAAGAAGACACTTTAAAAATTTTTCATTTGTTTTACTTGAGACGTTTATTTCAGGAAAAATCTGAAATTATTTATTTAATATTAGAGCGAGCCATATCTTCTATTTAGAAGTATTATTAAAACATGTGATAAATATTCTCCAACATTATTATATAATTTATACATAATATAAAATCTACTTTATTTTTATTAATTTTAATTTTTATCATATTTCTGTTATAAAACAAAATGATTTTAATTAATCACCAGAGGAGAAATATACCTTCTTAGGTGAATTTAAATTATGCATAAACATAATTTGTTACATATTTTTATAATAATCGTTTTATGGTATTTGCTTATAATAGAGATTATGGATGTTATCCGAGGTTATATGGCTAAGTGAGTTACTTGTATATATATTTTGCCTCGGGGATTAAAACTGGAAATACTTGGAGGCCGAAGGGAAAGATGATAAAATTGCGGGTATATGTTCAACATAGGGCGTTGTTAGCACGTAAATGAAGTTTAATTACGTCTTCCTGAAAACATCAGTGCCTCGCTGGAGCCGTTTATATCGCCAACCTGTCAATTAACGGAACGGACCGACTGATTGACATCCAACGCGCGAGTACGAGATCACGAAATGTCCGGATGAAGCGTTAGGAGCGGCTAATCTGTACAAAACGAGTACGTCATCGTCGGATCATCGAACCTGCGGATCGGAGGTGGTGGGGGCAAGCACGGGAACAAACCGACGAGAGGGTAGATGGAAGTAGATGGGACCGCGTTCTCCGAGATGGTAGGTGTTGCAGAAGAAGGGTAGCCCTGCGGGCTCCTCGAAGAAATTTCCATGTCGAGGCGGCGAATCGATTAGACGCCGGTCAACTCCGACCCTGTCGAACCGCAGACTCGATAGTCCTCCATACCTCTCTCTCTCTCTCTCTCTCTTTCCCCTCTTCCAAGACTCGGTTCGAGCGTATAATTATCGGAGGCACGCGAGCCCACGGACTCTCCTCGAGAGAGCCTCGACGGAGTCCTCATCCCCAACCTATTCCGCGCTTCGCCGACTGCCCTCCCGGGCCGACTCTCCTATTCTAATCCCCCGGTTCGCTAATACTAGGAAGAAACCTAGACTTATATACCGTGGACTTACTGGTCTCCTACACCCGGGCTCGACCCCATGCTGGAGGAGCCACGCGGTACCTCATTACCATACGATTTTCATGTTAGCGCCTCCGGGTCCCGAAAGCTGCACGACCGCGCATTATACTTCACCTAACCCAAGCTGCAACGCACCGTGTACTCACACACGTGCGTGCGCGTGCATGCACGAGCGGGACCTGGATAGCTACGTATGCGCGTGTATCGTTTCGCCAAGGCAAGTTGAGGCGTAGGTGTAGGTGTGGCAGGACCATGGAATCCCGGTCTAGGTAATTGTACAATACTGTAAACGTTTTACTTGAATCCAGCGGCGTAGGCGCCCGTGGACGCAGAATTCCTCAACTCTGTCGGAGACTCAGAAGGGGAGAGAAGACCAAAACGTAAAATAAATCCGGGAAGGCCATCGTATCCACGCACATACATATATCTAAGGAAATTTCTCTCTCTCTCTCTCTCCTTCTCTCTTTTTCCCTGCTTCTCTCTCGAGGACAAGCGTCCTCTCCACGCATCAATCAATACTTCCAAGCATTACATGCGATTGCCTGACGACGATGTGCGGGGACGCTTTTACTTGAGCAGGAAGAAAAAGGAAGCGAAGGCGAGTGCGGTCTACGCTAATGCCGCCTGTTCCCATCGGGCGTACATACACGTATCCGCGCAAATGGCGACCACGCGTGATTATGCGTGGCTACAGAGTTATTTGCCACAGTCGCGGGTATGCACTGACAGGTAGCTTTATTTACCTAATTGCCGGATTTAACTGGGAAAAATGCGCGGCGAATGATACGTCGGCCGGCGCTCGGGTTAACTGCATGCGCGTTACATGCGTGTTCCCCTCGCATGCGTGTACGTGCGTGCTAAGTCGAGGAGAAGATTGAACGGCCCCCGCCGTTGTCGCATTCCTTTCATCTACGCCGGCGAAACCTCCCGTTTTGTCAGGATAACATCGCACCCGTCGTCCCGCAATGACATAATAGAAACACACGTATAATTAGTTAGCGGATCGTTAAGTCGCAAATTTGACACGAGACAGACACGAATTTACTTATCTCCCCTACATGTACGTACATATAATTAAAAGTGAGCAAAAAAAAAACGAGAAATCGATATGAAACACTTGCCAGAGAATGGATTATGATTGCAAGAAAAATACAACGGATGAAAGATCGTTGAAGCCGTTAAATTTTTTTTAACCGCAACTCATGCCGATATGACAAAAGTTATCCCTGGCCAGGCAGATAAATATCTCCGCGCCACGAGCGGTATCACAGGAAACAACGGAGAATATCGTGTTTAGTATCCGTAAAGCTTCAAGAGGCCGTTCGCATGGTGCAAACCTGTAAACGGCAATCGCGGGAGAGGCTCGCCGTTGTTGTTGGACGATTACTTATTCCCCGAGAGAGTACCGATACCGATGTAGCTACACGTCGCTCCTGTCAAAGATTTTAATTCGCGTAAGCGCGAGCGCGCGGATCCGAATGCTCGCGCGCACCGTTCTGGATTTCGTAATCGGACTCCGCGCCACCGGCGGTGGTTATTTCGGATACGCCGTGAATCCAGATAGCGATCGCCCTGATGCAAATGCGACACGCTATGCGAGGGCAATGCGACGTAATCGGTCAATGTTAGTGTTGAACCGCGACTATCTCAAAAACGAATATCTAAAGTCGATATGATACCTTTGGATCGAGGTATCAATCAATCCTCTGTCACATTTTACGACACATGGTCTACCATTGGGAATTCGGACGCCAATTTTGCTTCTCTAATTTCTAGGACTTTTATAAATTGTTTATTATAGATATTTTTGTATTATAGCTAGATATGTAATAGACATTTTGTAGGATGCATATCGAGATCAGTTTGAGATCAATTATCAAATCAAAAGCAATGTGATTATCATGATATAAAATCTTGAGACAGAAATTGATAACATAAAACTTACGCTGTCTCACAGCTACGTCAAATAATACAACCGTAGGAAAAGCATCTTTCACTTGAGCTTCGCGATATTCCGCAATTCCTTCACCATGCGAACGCCGTGACCATGTGCTGTAACTATTATATAACTGCTGATTCTGCGGGATTTGATATTATCATGCATATTGCACTGTACTCCAGTTATTCCCTGATAAAATCACTTTGCTCGTCAAAACAGAGCGCTATTTTTTCCCATTTTTCACAGGTATAGTTTATATGAAGTTAACTATAAATTTCAAGTAATCTGGGTGCATCCAGTAGAAAATTTAGACTAAAATGTCTTTTCTGCTCCTAGATGAATCAGAATATGCGAAAGTATTCTGTGATGATGACAGTCTGATTGGCTGTCTAAATCATGATGTCAGTTTATTTCTCTTTTTAGTTTTTTTTGTTCCCAAATAACTTAACCACCCCACCAGTGGCACAACTTCTCGGATTTTATGTCAAAATGGAGTGCGCATACACGAAATAAATTACCTAATAACGCTATTTATCCTTCGAAAATAAGTTAAATTAGTTCTGACAATCAGTAATAGTACAAAGAAAAAATCGACTGTTTTTCAGTCAAATTCGATAATAGCATTTTAGTACAATTTTTAAAATATTCTACAATAATCAATTTTATCAAAACTTTATACAATTATTTACTTATATTTTATTATGGACGATTATCTAATTTTACACATTATTTGCTTAGTTTACATATATGATCTGCAGATACGGCTTTTTGATTTTTTTAAAAAAAAA
>VBVR01002980.1:0-19573 GCA_011638315.1 Tetramorium parvispinum | reverse complement strand
CTCCACCCTAGCGCTGTCTGCCCCTACTCGTCGTGCCGTCGCCTCCCTCCCCGCGGCCCTGAACCGTGTTCCCCACCACCGATCGGAGTCCTAACGGGGCGCCGTGTTTCTCCCGTCCCCACCACGTCGCCCATTCCACCCACGCCCCCATCCCACTCTCCGGAGTTCCCGAGAGTCTTTCTTCCTCGCGAGTCGCCCTTCTCGTCTTCTGTGGCGATGTGTTTCGAGGCTGATTCCTTTTTTTTTCTCTCTCTCTCTCCCTCCCTGCCTCCCTCGTCCGTCTCTTTTCCTTCCCCAACCCTTCTGATCTCTCTGCCTCGATCCGTCTCACCCGTTCGCGTCTCTCTCTCTCTCTTTCTCTCCGTACGTCCAGCCGTCCGCGATTTCTTCGCAACGACACGCGTCCGACGTGCCCCTCCGATTATTCGGAAGATATTCAGTGCTTCTCGACGCGGACGTCTGCGCGTCGCGAGGTGTAACGCGAGTGAGAAAAAACGGCGCAGAGCGGTGATGTGATAATTCATTCGCGAAAGTGGAGCAACTACGCAATTATGACGTAAGATAAAAATTACATTGTATTAGTATGAGAGAAATTTTGCGCATCCGACCTGCAACGCTAACAATTTTGGCAACATAACGATTATTATAATATTATATTATTATCACGCGCGTGTAAATTCAGCGCAAAATTTGTTCTCTTTTCTGCAAGCTTTCATTTCGGTTTTTTAACAATTTTAATTTTCACTTTTTGAATTAGTCGCTAAATGAACGCGTTAAATTACCGCAAAATAGTATAGCGAACAAATTCCTCTCGCCTCGTGAACTTTCGCGGAAGTTTCGTTGGCCCTTTTTTTTTCGATTCTTCCGAAACCATTAAGCTGACAAACGAACGCGCTATATCATTTACGAAACAAATATATTTTGCGTTCGTTGCACGGTGCTCTTTGATACCCCACATGTAAAATGATTCAGTAGGAACGCTCCCCGGCCTGACAGTGATGCAGCGGCTTCTACTTAACCGACTTCCCGCTTCCCATAACATTTAGCCGCACAAAGTGCAGCCTCGTGTTTCTCCGTGTCGGATTTTTATCTGCTCGATCGAACGCTGATCGAATATCTCGATCTCCCTCTCCCCCCCCTCCTTTCCTGCACTCCTCGCGCGGTTACGTCCCGAAGCGTAAAACGCGCTCGGCCGCATCGCGATTATGTAATCCCTTTATAATGATCTCATTAAAGTTAGGCTGGTTAAAAGTAGAATTTACAAACAGTAATACGATTTACTTAATAGTGATTTATTCCGCGCTTATGACGCCGTTTGTAGCTGTAAATTTCCTAGCGCAGACGTTTATTGCCACGGCGTAACCCGAGCCTATATACGATCTCCACATCGCTTCCGAGATCTAGCGGTACCAGTTGTGTGTTCCTTACACTTTTGCACGACATGAATTAGAGAATCGGGGACACTCGCCGACGGCTCGAATTATTTCGCGCGATCCACTTTTTTCGTTGACCGACAACCGCCAGAAGCCAATCAGCGGAATTTCCGGAAAAGCTACCGATCGATTGTCGGCCAATTTGAAGACCGCGGGGCTCGGTTGTGCACCCTTTCGCCATCCAGGACCATCCGGTCTGCCGGTATCGGCGACGACCTATCGAGAGGGCCGCCAAAATCCATCCTCCGGACCCTATCTCAGCCCTTGTTAGCGCGAGAATGTAAATCAAGTCGTAATAGCGTGGCAGCTGGGGATTAAGCGACCCGCGGAGACGAGCGGAGGCACGGTGAGAAGGTACGAAGTACCGTCGACACGGCGACGACGACGTCGTCGACGGCAACGGCATAGGTGGAGGCGGAGAAAGGGACGCTCGGGCTTCCCCCCTTCCCTCTCCCCTGTCCTGGAGCATTAGGAGTTCGGTAATAAATCTCGTTGAAAAAACGCTCGCGCTCACACTCACACACGCATAGTACGTGCGCGCCTCCTCGCGTACCGGAGGTCTCGCAGGCACGTCTGCTCTCTTCCTCGCGTCTATCTCATTCGGCTCGTACATCTGTGCTCTCCCGTCGTAGCTGCGACGAGAAAGAGAGAGAGAGAGAGAGACGGAAGGGTGATCGAAGGACCCGAGAAGGGACAGGAGAGGCGAGGGACAAGGTTTCTCCGTCTATCTTCCTCTTTCTCTTTCCACCCGGTATATATATGGCTTAAATCGCCTACCCGCCCCGCGCCGTCTCTGTCGCGCGCCGGCGAGGTCGGCATGATCTATGCACGCCATGCGGAGGCGAGTGTCACGGTTTGCTTGATGCATTGGTCCTCACTTGACCCCTTCCGCCCCGTCATCCCTCCGCCCCGCACCATTCTTCCTCCTGTCGTTCCGCGGCTGCCTTCTCCCGCCCCTTACCTTGCCTTCCTTCTACCCGCAATCCAACCCCCTCATCGTCATCGACCACGACGGTGAAAGCGGCGCGTTCTCGTGGAAACCGAGTACACCCACGTGCACATAAGTCAGGCACGACGAGATGAGAGGCCTCTGTTGAAGGATGACGGAAAGGAGAGAATGGTGCGTTACGCGCTGCGTAACAATGCATCCGCGATGCGATATACGCGAGGAGAGATATAATAGCGGTTTTCTGTTTGCAAGAAAAAAATGCGATTCAGCAAATGATTGATTCGAGACGACTGGGCTTGGCAAACCGTTCGATGAGTCACAGAATAAAAACGCAAAATACCTCTGAATATATTATAACGATAAAGAATTATAGTTTTTCAATTATGTAATCAAACGTCCTGGGAAGTAGAAGTAAAGATCAATGAAGTCTAAAATAAAAATTACGTTATTATATAATCGCTATATGAGAAGAAAATTTCTGTGCTATAAATGTTATGTTATAAATGTTATAAATTGATATATGTATTTATATGTATACATTACGTAATTCTTTTATATAAGAATCTCGTGACGTCAGATGTTTTTCTATTCATGTGACTGAACTTCCAAAGGCGCTTGCTTTTACATTTTCACGTAACTCTAATAATTTCATCGCATTCATCCGGTTCACGTGAAAATTTTGTGCAAAAATTTGGCATCGACATTTCAATGTTTTCCGCCACATTGAAGTCGAAAGAACTCTGAGAGGTGGCTTTCGGTTTTCGGCAGGCCGAGGTCGGAAGGGTAGGAGGACCCGAGAAAGAGACTCGGCTCGGAGGGAGGATCCGACGCGAATAGTACGACGATGGTTACATTCTATGGATCAGAGAGCTCGATAGCGTGCCGAAGTCGAGGCGAACGGCAATAAATCCATTTTTCGTGAAGGGTCGGTCGAGGGGCGAGTGCGCGCCGGGGTCTGATTAGCAGCCTGACTCGGCCGTACAGGATGACAGCCGGTGAGTTATAATATTGCCCATCCATCTATTTATCTACTCCATCGCTTCTCTCTCTCTCTCTCTCTCTTTCTCTCCTTGTATCCTCGCCCCGCATCGTCGTTTCGCCCCTTTTCGCGGCCGCCCCTCTTCCTACTCCTTCTCCCTCGGCGCGTAAACGGTCCTCTTCCAAACACCGCTTGAATATCGGAAACGGCCTGCGTATATACTGAAGAAGAGGATAAATATAAATTAACCGACGTCGCGCTGCACACGGGGGATATTCAGGACAAAAGAGTCGATTCCTGACCGCCCTGATCCCGCGGAGATTCGCTGATCCTCAACGATGGGGAAGTGGGGGGAGCGATTGGGCGCACTATTTGTCGTACGCGCGGATTTGCGTGATCGCTGACACGTAAGAGTGATGGTTAAACTGCATCGTGTTCGCATTAGTTTGGATTACGTAGGCACAACACACAAAAGACCTTCTGTATTTCGAGTGCTTCAAGTGCAAGTATAATTACGGAAAGTAGTTACTTTTAATTAAATTAGCGTAACATAATTATCGTCCTAGATGAGAAACAAAAACATTGCTACAGTTATGTTTACTTTCGCAATTCTATTTGGCAGGAACCTTTAACATCCGATGACAGTTACTTTCACAACGAGACCTTTTGTCAAGTCTTCGTTAAGGAACCGGCTCCAAATTTGCCAAGATACATCTCTTTCTCTCTCCCCCTCTCTTTTCTTCTTAAAAAAAAGACGCAACATAGTACATATATTTCACATTCAAAGAGCCATTCAAAGTCGCACTGCTCTCACGTGGCAATAAGAAATAGTAGCACAACAATAAAGCTTCAAGTAATGCTTAAGTCACCACGTTACATGCGACGAGAGAGGTGCGGGGTTACGGTGATCAAATATTCACGACGTTCGGCCGTCCCATCGTTCCGCCATAAAACCGGTAGTGGCGTCGAGTGCCCGGCGTTCGCCTCGTACGACAGTAGGAAGACGGAATTAAGCTCGTATGATAGCGCGCGCGAGAAGGGTGACCCCTCGCAAATCTTCCCGTTTGAAGGCGAGCGGCGGGACACCTCTCTATACATTTTGAACTGGAAAGACGCGGCGTCCCGAACTTTCGACGGGAACCAGTTCATATATCTGAAGTATGGTCGCCATAAATAAGCGACCTGTCCGTTTGCTCTGTTCGCCCAACCCTCCTCGCGAATCTCGCTCTCGCTCTTTCTTCTTCATCCTTTCTTCTTTCCACGCAGACTGTCCCCCTCCCCGCTTCCCCCTTCCTCCTTCGCCATCTTCTCCCCTCCGCACGCTCCTGAATTTCCTGCAGTCGTAATATCGGAGCCATGCGAAGCGAGCCAGTCGCCGGAGGAAGTATTTCACCAGCGCGGAAGGAGGAAAAATCGCGATCGCCCTTCTCCTTCCTCGCTTCCACATCTCGTCGTCGTCCAACTCCTTCGAGTGATCGTGCGTGTCAACGGCATTGCAGAATCCGAGTGGGAGGGGGGGGAGAGGACGGGGACTACGTCGAGAAGGGTGGAGGAGAGGAACAGAAAGAGAACCACGACGGACTGTGCACGTTCTACGAAATCAATTCTTAAGTCCGACATATTTCAGGTTGGCTGATCGTGACTGCACTTGCCACCGAGATCAATTCCCGTGATTGATTGACCGACTGGTTCGCTCACTTTTTCACTCTCGGTCTCTCTCTCTCTCTCTCTCTCCCTCTCTCTCTCTCTCTCTTTTTTCTTTCTCTTGGCACGTTTATCCCCTCTCTATCTTTTTAGTCTAACGTCGATACTTGTGTAATCATGATCGCCAGCTATTGCGCGAATAACATGCGCATATCGCTATTACTTGCGGATAGCGTCGCATTTATTGGTACGTACATCGCTCATGTCGACTCTAAGAAGTTGACTGTAAAAACTGTAATAAAGTGCGCTCCGCTGCTTTCAACTTTTTGCACGAGTACTGCAGCGAGCGACGCGCATGCAGATCCGATCGCAGAAAGAAAATAATTAATTTCACAAAAGCGGAATATTTCGATGTTACATCTTAATTTATTTCAAGTCGTCTCAAAGCGTACTAATTTCTCGACAAGGACAAGGTCGGTTAAATAATCGATCACGATGTAAAAAGAAACGGAGGGAATGACTTGGGGAGACTACTGTAATTTTTCCATTAGCAAATATGACTGTCGGCGCATCCACCGTTCAATCTATCCTACAAAAGCAATTACTTAATTTAATTAATAACGAAATTTAATTAATGTCATCGGCTGCGCCGCATCGGCGCAAGAAGCGGAAGGGTCAGGCGCATGCAGCATCTCCCTCTCCCCTCCCTCTCACAACCGCAACTAGCCGCAAAATGCGATCATACCCGCGGAACGAGCCACGTAGATGCAAAGACAGACCCGCATTTGCGGCGCGGTCGCATTTCTGTAGGCTGTTAGCCCGAGAGAACGAGCGGGCGAGCTCGCGCGAGCAAGCGGGAGAGCGGAGCGGAGCGGGAGTGATTTATGCTAAGTCGCTGACGCTGGCGAAGCAGGGGCCCCGTGTACACGCTGCTGCCGGTCGGCCATCTTGGGCTCCCCTCGTTTCTCCGGACCCTCGAACCGATTGACAGACCCGCGGTCGATCGCCGCTTAACGAACTCCCCCTTTCTTCCGCCGCACGCTCCTGACGCTTTCCTACTCGCCACTACCGGTGTGTCCTTTCCTCCTTCTCCCTTCCACCCCCCCTTTCCTCCCTCTCCCCCGCTGTCTATTCCCAACAATAAGACACCTTCCATTCTCTTCGTCTTCTGCTCCTACTATCGTCCCTACTCTATCTCCTCGATTACTCCTGGGTTTCTGTTAGTCATCGTCCTCCTCTCGCAGCAGGAGGAAATTGATATTCGACTTTTTCACCGAAGCCGCCGGCAATTGATGTTAACCTTTCGGCTTGAAAGCACGGATCGGGAATGATTTGTAGAAGTTAATTCCCCTCGCGGTTGCTAGTATACCGCGCTGTGTACATCTACGCTTCTTTACTTTCTAGATTACTCGACCACACTTTGGATTTAAAAACAGGTACTGAACAGGAACTGAACGCGCGTGTTGCGGGTAACCTCGGAGCTCGCTTATTAGTTTTTGTAGTACTTGCGAAAACAGAAACTGACATCGGTATAATTTCTTCATAAAAAGCAGTTGAATTTTTGGACTACATAGGAATACCACTGTCGCGTTTTCGTTTTCACGTGCCAAGATCATCTTCCTGTGCCCGTGCAGCAAACTTCGGAATCACCTAAATTTCACTGCGTCGATACCTGCTCGGGATTGTTTCTTCCGGAACAGCGTCAAGTTCGCGAAGCGTCTACCGTCTACCTCAAAAGATCTTTACGACGAGCCTTTTAAAGAACTTTACGACATCCTTCAAGCATTTGTACGGTCCCTCGGCATAATTCGTTCACAAACGTCCCGCAGAAGACGATTGAAAAAAAAAAGAAAAACCGGGTGATATTCCGTAAACATATTTCACTCGGCGGGTCACGCCGACGAGAGAGATCCGTCAAATTTTACAACGGCTGCGCATCGGATCCCAGATGCCAGGCGCACGGATTCTCACCCAATTGCATCTAGCTCGTAAATATTTGGCCGGTGTCGGCGTAACTCTAGCCGCCGGCTGCTCCTTTCGCCCGCGCGCTCCAACCCGCGTGAAACCCGCGCGCGCGGCCGTCCGTTCTGATTTCTGTCCGTCAGCGGTGGTCAGATTTACGACGTCGCGCGAGGGGCCCCCGGTTGTCGTGCGGGCCCGGGGGTCCCGGCGCGCAACAATGAAACCACGCCATTTGTCACAGAGGCGCTTCCTCCGTTTCTAATAAACGTTCGTCCTACCGTCGTCGTCCTCGTCGTCGTCGTCGTCGTCGTCGTCGTCGTGGTGCGCGACGTCGTGCCGCACCGTGCGGCACGGATCGACCTTTGCCGTTGCTCCATGGATCGTGATCTCTCGGCGAACTCGAAGATCTCTCTCTCTGTCTCTGTTTACCTCTCTTCCCCCCGCTCCAAATCACTCTCCATCTCGCTCTTCTCACTCGCTCAGTAGTCTTCGATGACGAAGAGAGAAAGAATCGAGGAAGAGTAGGAACCGCGCCGCAGTGGGATACAATGTGCCTACGTCCATACTTTCACATGCCGGCACAATGCACCAGACCATCGAGAGGAATTGTCATACAAATTGTCGCTTATTCAGCGACGATACCGAAGCGACAATGTATCCGCGTGCAGGCCTACCGACCTGGAGTCACTGTGCGGGAGAGCACGATCGTCGAGTGCACGGCATTCTCCTACGAGCGAGCAAGAGTATTGGAGATGCGAAAGCGAAGAGAAAAGAGAGAACAAGTTGAAGCTGAATGTTATGTAGATAATTTAATGCCATTGATTTAAATAACCGTTGGGATGATTATACCCTTACTTTAATAATTTATTTTGTAAATAATGATTTATCACAACGATACGTAATATATTATTTACATGTTAACCGAATGACTTAACACTGCCATTTATTCGAGTGATTTAACGCTAACGTCCAGATTAGCTGTAAAATTGCTGAAAAATCATATCTCTATCGCCGCAAGATTGTTTTGCTCGATCATCAAGACAGCTGAAGCGTCAATACATGCGTCCGTCGATAATCGGAACGTTGTAATTTACAACGCGACCTTATCGCGGAGTCACGCCGCCGCGGGAATCTGTCTCTTTGGACGGATGGAGGAAAAGTCTAATTAGGACAGTATGAGTTATGATCTTAAACGGCGATGATAAAAACAGGCAACGCGTTTACCAGAATTTATGCGGCATAGAATTTATGTCGCATTGAAAGCGATCCAAGGACGATTTTTATTCATCATACCTCATATGGTGAATTCGTCTAACGAAATAAAAACGCTTCGTGTTGATAATCGTTTGTATACGGTTCAGAGTATCAAGGTTGAATCGACAATATTAAACATTACGTTAATCGCGATCGATAATATCCACTTTAAGATTTTAATAAAAATATAGCAAAACTGTGACATGAACCTTTTAAATAATCTTTCTCATGTTTTATATATGATATATTTTCTAAACAATACATTCAAATTAAATAATGATGCATTTTTTAAATTAAATGTATAGGAACATATAATTTCCTTTCTTGCCTTTTTACAAAATCTTATTCCTCAAGATTATCAATGTGTAAATTTCAAAATTTTTGTAAATTCTATTTACGGACTTATAAAGCCGACAAACCGATATTGAGGTTCGCGCTAAGAGGGTTTTCCCTGATTTTCGGGTGGGCTAATGATGCGTTTCGGAACGTACTGTGACAATACTGAAAATCTATACTTTATGTTACATATATCATAGATTTCCAGTACTGTCAGCGCACCCTAAATCGGAATCGTTCATCAGGGCACGTGTACAATGCACTGAACCAATGTGCATGACGGAGAACACAGCCTCGTCATGCTGATTCTTCGAATCATTAAAACGCGACCTCGGTCGTGTAACTCTCGTCGTCATCGTCGTCACGTATAACTCTTTCTGCTATCGATCACAGCATCGTCGCTCGAAGTTCGCAATGGCGCTGCTTATCGTTTATCTCGTCACCGTGGATGCATCGGACAAATGCAAGGAACGTCGGGCTTGGCCGACCTTTCGAGCGCCTCAATGCTTCTCGCCGTAAGTGTCACAAGCGCGACAGAGTTCTTCTGGCGCCATGTCAAAGCTGCACTTCAATCGAACCGAAATAAGCGCGGGCTGAATACTTCTTGCACTATACACTGGAACGTCACGATGACGATTTGCTTCTTCGAGCGATACATACAAGAAATGAACTATTTTTTGAAAGTAAAATTCAATTATATAAACAGTTAAAAATTATTAATTTTCGTTTAACTTGAGTTTTATTTTTACAAAATTGTGATTTTACCAGTAAACGCGACATCGAGAATTTGGAAGATACAAAGAAAGATGACGGTCAGATTTCGATACAGAATACATCTTCGAAACAAAAGATTATTAGGATATATTTTATCGTCATAAAAGAACGCACAAAAGTTTCGATATACCGCAGTGTCCAAGAAGGATATAAAGTACAAGATCGCTCCGGCACAGCAATATCGTTGCGGATAAATAAATTCATCTGGTGACCACGATCCTCTGGCGCGTGTAATGGACGGGACCCGCTTCGACTTCAGGAAGAACGAACGGTAGTTAGACCGCCATGGCTGACTGCCGTTTCATAGACGGAGGTCATCTACAGTTCCCAGCCGCCAGTTTCTTTTTTCTCCCCAAACGTCACCGTCGATATTTATGGCGAGCCATAGAGGACTGAGGGGTTCGGCTCTTCGCTATACGGCGAAGAGCAGAAGCAGGGCCCGAGCGTAATTCTGTCAGCGTCACGCTCACGCTCGAAGAAGTCAGCGAGGAGGATGCCGAGGAAGGAAGGAATCTGCAAGACGCCCGAAGGAAAGCGAGACACAGCGAAGGGGAACATTAGGGAAAGGAGACGGCGAAAGGGAGAGGAAAAAAAGTCACTGGAACATTTCCAGAAGTGCCCGGTTGTTAGCGAACGAGAGACAAGCCTCGTCGTAAGACGTTGTAACGGTGACCTCTGATATCACCAGTCAAGGTTATTGTCCATTGAGGTAGCACGGTAGCGTTAACCTCGCAAATTTACACGGCACTCTCGCCGGTCCAGCGGTCCTTTAGTATCTTCTTTATAGCCGGCCGGGATTACGTGGCACGCGAGTTTGCGTTAGTTAACACGTGAATGGAGCTCAATGTCAGTGGACGGGCCATTGTCAATCCACCTGGCGACTGCTAACTTCGAAACGGCGCAAGAAACGTCGTGCGTCGCGAGGAAAAAAAAAACTCTCGTCAGACTTTGAATTTGGAGACAATTGCGCGCGATACTCGAGTAATCTCGTAAGAGAAAATTACTTATACATTACTTGTGTATCGATACAGAAACTAGTTAAACGCTTTTGTAAAAGCACGTATTATCTCGCGACTGCGTAATTAGATTAACGCTCTGTCCGTTCGACGCAAGTAGACACGCAACTATTTTAATTGAACGCCATAAATCGTATTTTTCTTTCATTAACGCAGGAGTCTTCTTATTGTTTTCGCTCCAAGCCGAGATCGCTAGCGATTTATTACAACACCAGGTTTCTTCTTACGTCCGTCTTACCGCTAGCTCGATATCAACGCGCGGAATAAAACGAGTATTTGCGCGGGCAAGATAGGTATACAAGATTACCCATTGCGAGACTCGAGCGGGTTCACGCAACCCTTTTAACTTACTGGGGCTGGAAAAGCCTGTTGGACAGGTGGAACGGGGCCGCGCGCGAAGGCACGTTACGCATTATTCCAAGCTCATTGGCCTTCGAAAGCCACGCCGAAGCCGCGGCTTCCTGCTCCGCGACGACAGTCACGTTACGTTCCGATCATCCGGCTTAGATCGCGTCGTCGACGTTCACCGCGCAAAGGAGATACTTTCCGAGGCGAGCCCGCTCAAGGCTCTCGCTGCGTCTCTTTACGGGAATCTTACACGGTGGCTTCGTAACGCCGCGCACTTCGAGGAGGTCCACGGAGCCGAGAGATTTATCGCCCGCCGCTTATTATAGGTATGAGAAACGAGTTGCACATCGTGGGTGGGTTAACTAAATGTCGCGATGACGGAATCGTCATCATGGCATCTCATCGCGCGCGCGCGCGCTCGCGAGAGAAACTCGCTTCTCAAAAATTCGCCGCTTATACGGAATAATGCGGCGCTGTTAAATCATAGTTCCCTGCCTGAGAGCGGGACATTTGTCTTGTCGCAGATAGTTGTACAAAGCGTATCGCGCAATTACCATCGAATTAGCGTTAGAAAACGCACGTATTATATTTTATGAATCGCATTATCGGAATAATGTCAAACGAGAGTGATGCTTCTCATTATTTCACTCACTTATATATGCTTACTTTTAATCAAATACCCCGAAATGTCATACGACACGATATTATATTTACTATCTGATATTTGCGGAATCAATTTAACACGGGAATCAATATAGGCGGAATTAATTTAATTGAAAGGAAGACTTACTCGTGACCTTGTCATATTACCATCATCCATAAAAAATATATATATTTTTTTTTAGAAAATATTACAACGGTAATCGCATAATCTATTTATGGGGCAGCGGGTCGTATCACCAAACGATGATGTATGCTAATCCACGTTTTTCGAGGTCCGTTTTAATTATTAAGTCCATTGCGTGAGAAGGCCGCCACGTTTACGCCGGAGAAAGTATCCGAGAGAGGAAAAGGATATCCCGATGAAAATATCGTAAAACGTTTTATAACCGACATAAACAGCGAACGAGAGTGAGAGCGATCCGCGGTCGCTTGTGTGTTGGTGCCACTCACAGAAACACATAGATGCATCTAGGAGCAACTGGAAGCAGGTACGTATCGAGTGTACAGCCGTACTGTCATCTTTCTCTCGTGCGAGATCTCGTATCTTATCATTAATTCAGCGAGCATCCCAAACTCACCTTTCGACGAGTCGGCAAGTTAAATTTCACAACAGATGTCAAATTCAAAACTTCGGTTTTTCATCACCTCGTGATTGACGAAAAAAAATGCGATAATAGAAAGTTTTGGTGTGTAATGCTTATACGATTTCCCTTATTCGCTTGGCTGAGATAAAAGAAGATGTCTTCCTTAGAAAAAACTCCCCTAATAAAAACTGAATGCCTGTTGTAATCTTTATGATAATGATCATAACTTCATAGGAAATATTTTTGCATGGAAAAATCTCTGATGCTCCCTCATGGTTCGTCGATGCGTTCGGTGTCAGCGATGAAAGTACTATATAATTGTCGCGAACATGACAGATAAAGAGATTGCGGTAAACCAGTGCGGCAAAATTGCATTATCGATTTCAAAAGACATTAATGAACATTACACTCTATTTCTATCTCTTTCTCTCTCTTTCTCCCAGATACATTCTATATACATGTCATTGCCAGCCAAAAATCTCGTGTATCAGCCCACCTCCGCCCGGTGAAATATTATTTTTAATATTTCCCGCGTGTATCGCTGCGAGAATTCAGACCATTAATTAATTTCGAGCCACTGTGTACTGTTTTGAATGGGGACTGTCAGGCGAGCGCCAGCGTGCCGCGAAAAATTACCGGGCGCGCAGCGCGGCGACGCCGATTTCCGCTCTCGCGCGAAAACAAACAGAAATCCGGCGATCTATCCCGACGCGACGCTTATTTGCCGGAATTGGCCGGCGTCGTGTCGAATTATACGGGGCTAATTCTGTTCGCGCGGCCGCGCACCACGGTAAACATCCTCCACGGACCGAGCCAACTGCACGCAGCAAGGTGCGTGCACCATGAAGATTGTCTCCGGGCCCGATCGGAACGCGAGAGGGAGCGCCCGCGCCGCCGGTTCGGCCGGTTATACGATATCATAAAAGAAATCACGTGTGAGAGAGGGAGGGCGAGAAAGAGAGAGAGAGAGAACAGCGGACGGATGGACGGATGGACGTACCGATCAGGTTTAGGCAGCTGTCTGCAACCACGTCACTCAAGCTCACCGTCGGGCTCTCGCGGTGGAATGAATGCCTTTCATTATGAGCGTTATCGCCTGCCCAATCTCCACCAACCCTTTCTGCCTCTTGAGCTGCTCTCTTTTCTCCGATTCTCCGTAGGCTTCTTCTTCTTCGTCTTCTCCTTCGCGGCATACCTCCTCATTTTCGTTTGAGGACCCAATCCTCCCGCGGATAGGCACGAAGAATCGAGCGAGTGTAATCGAACGAACGTATAGGGAGAAGAGCGACGCCGAGGGTAAAAAGAAAGCAGCGGAAGGGACGCGACGGATATTATCGTTCAACCTACCGGGATACGTCTCCTTATACCTGATCGCGAGATTTATCGTGGGTAAAACCTACTACGGTTTTTTCTGCCATCCGTGAACGTCCCGCTATGGCCCGACCGCCCGGCGGAGCTGAGAAAAACAGCAATTAGCAGGTTGCGTCGGGGAAAAAAAATACTCGCTCGCGATGATTAACAGTCGCGAAATGCACGGGAATGAAAAGACTATGCGATGCTGTCTTAAACGACGGTATCGCGCGAGATTTATAGGTAGCCGCGTATATATAATATAATTCGCGCACGCTATGCCGCATAAGATTATGGAGGATGTGTTACATGTATTACACGGGCTCCTAAGAGGAAGTCTAATTGATAAGTTAAACAGCTCGTTAGAAAAACATATCGCAGGAAGTGGACGCGTAAGTGGTGGGCATACGAAACCGTGCGAGTCTCGAACGGCAGGGCCTAAAGGGTGCAATGAGAAAATCGACACAATTCAATCTGGAATCGCACGACGTGACATGGAGGTCTCGGAGAATAATCGCGCGATGCCGAGTCAAGCGCGATTCTAACTTCGAGCATCGATCGGCCGACTCTCGAGTCTATTCGATCGAGGAGAAAGATTGGAATCACGGTGCGATGCGTGTTAACACGTGCATGCATGTTGCGCGATTCGATGTGGAAGTAGATTTATATGGAAGTCATGCGATTGCAATTATCCCCCGTGCGCGATCACAATGCCGTTTGAAGTCTTTATCTTCTCGACGCTTGTGGGAAACGTCCTATCGGGCATCTTACGCCTTCAATACCTTGCACGCGCGCGCGATCCTCCTGCGCTTCAGAAATCGTCCAGAAAACTCGCGTTACCTAATCGCGAAAGTGCAATAGATTTCCACGCGATATTACGATCTGCGGGAGAGGGGGAGGGGGATAATTCTTATCTGCGCGCGAAATCACGAGTCACGCCGGTTCAAAGTCTTCATCTTCCCGGAGCGTTTCATCAAATACCTTTACATTTCGATATTTACGTCATAATTTCTCATCCACCGAATGCGGCGGGGAAAAAAATTGATATTATCGAATCGCATGCCGTCGGTTGTACGTTACAACGGACTGGCTCGTACATCACATTCAATATATCCCCGTTCCGGCACGTACAAAAATATTTCCGCGCTTTGTCCGCGCTCGCGCGCGCGCGCGCAGTCCCACTTTAATCATCCTCGGCGAAAACAGCCGCGAGATAAAAACCGTCGCTCGCGGATTAACAGATCGAGCGGCGCGTGACTGCACCACTGTCAGCGGTTCATTATCTAATGAATGAATAATTGAGTTATAATATACCCGTCCCAGATTGTACCGATCTCTTACGTGCTGATTACCGGTTCGTTAGTAAGTAATACCCCGGCACTCTCGCCGCCCGCGGATCGCGAGTCTCGAACTAGATGCCGATTTTTTTCGTGTCAATCGTCGGGATCGCCGAGGCGAGGTGAGGCGAGGCGGGGCAAACGGTTTTAATCGTAATGGCGACCTATCGGTTGTCTCGCCACAAGATTGATAACTCGTCTGACGAAAGGGTAATTCTCGGTGCGCGCACACATGTTGGCGAGGAAGGTCAATCGTACGGCTAACCGTACACTCATACGAGCGCGTTCACAGTAGGCGTGTTGCGCGCGGAAATTTGCATGTTAATTTATTCCGCGCGATCCGCGCCGCGTGCTCGCCGCTCACGTTTCTTTCCTACACGTTTTCTTTCTCTCTCCGTCCGCCTTCTTTTTCTGTCACTCGCTCGCCTCCTGAGAATTCGACGGCGCCGTTAGACGCAGCGCGGCGTTCTCGCGCGAGCGGAAACCAGCAGAAGTCGGTCGGTTGCGGCCTCGTTATCCGGAAACGGTTTAACGGACACGTGGGTGGGCGCGTTGATTCCTAGAAGCGCAATTCACCGAGCACCCAGCAGTAATTGCACCGGCGTAATTTAACTCTCGTGAAGCAAGATATTCCGAAGTAATTTACACGGATGGGTCACATATGTATAATTTTCTACGTGGATATCCCGGATCATATCCGTTTGATAAAAACGATTTTTCTAAATCTCCTTTTATCGAAACAAAATGTTTCATTCATATCAAACTACGATACGATTTGCACATTAAACAGTGACAACGCTTCACTGAGTCCCTTTTTGCATTTTCCAAATAATCACTCTGCTCGTGGAAAAATGCGATCACTTTTAAGCGTTGGATATTGAAATACCTTGCGTGCTGATGACAATTAAAATCGCCTTCTACTGTTCACGTCAGTTTTTAATTTCTGCGGATATTCGTGGCGCGCGTTGCGTTTCGTCGTCGGTAAACAGCGAATAGGCTTCACGCGCAGATAGATACCAATTTTAAACTGTCAAAAGAACTGTCTCCACCTCCCCGAAAATATGATACGGCTGGCACAACAATCGATTAACAATTGAGTTTAATACTTGTCACAATATGACCGCGGTATCGTTTAGGGAAGGGTTAAATTTCAGCCCGCGGCCGCGTCAGCATGGAAACGTACGCTAAAAACCGGCGGTAACGCCGGTAATTAGCCGATTCGCTGAGCTTTCGCAGTTCAAGTATCCTCGCTCACAGTGGAAACCAGTTTTCCTAGTTCTCGCTCGTTTGCGCCGTGGCTATCGTCGAGCCGAGTTCATCTTCCGGTGGCGCGCTGCAAATCTCATATTTACTTTACGCAATGTAAACGCGATGGTATCGATTGTACACGCAGAAGCGAGCGATGATGAGCCGGACACCTTGACACTCGGGCTTCCTAATGATCGGTAAGCTGCCTTATCGGGGAAAAAGGCGGTCTCTCAATGCCACGTTTGATCGACGCATCGTCTCGCCTCTCTCGAGGTTCAGACGCGATCCGGGATTCCCTCCGCGGACACAGGCTTGAAACGCCAGCCGATCCGGCATTCGACGCTTATTGTATGTATTCATCGCGGTTACACTCGCCGACTCGACTTGTTTCACGGATTATCTCCTCGCCACGGCATTCAGAACCGACAATCGTGTTAAGAAGTGTCCTATCACTTCCGCGAGAACGATAGTTATCGATGGCTGCGGGATTATCACCAAGTTGAGTATCGGAAAGATTTTATTATAAAAATAATGCCCTTTTTTTCAAGTCCTCGAAACAAGTCCGGAAATTAATGCCGCGTAATAGGAAATGACATTCGACTTTCGTTGATAATTTATCGATCGACAGAGTAATATTCGTGCGACCAATTGCGATTTAATATGACCGATACATGGAGTGAGTTGCCTAATCAACGTTCGGAGTTACAATCGGTCGATATAGTCCACCGATGATCAATCAATTGAGCTGTCATGCCTTTTTAGACTCGCGAAGGTTTCGAGCCTTTTTCTCCGACACTAAACATGTTAATTACGTAAGAATATTGATTTTTCATACAGCTTACATCGTAACTGCAACAATAATTGCCCACAAGTTGATTGAAATAAAACTGCTACATTCTTTCATTATATATTGCTATTGAATCTCAATAATATTATAAACATGAAAATTATTTAAATGATTAAAACAATATTTATCTCTGTTCTTGCCTGCAAAAATTTGAAAGGCAATGATGCTAATAAGGCACGCTAATAAATCTCTTACAATATATGTAATAAATAGGGAGAAGAAGATTAAATCAACAGAATATTATCGCTCTATTTTTTCTTCTTCTTATCATTTTGCGAGGACCCTTTCCTGTTGTAATTTCCCTACCACGGATCTTTCGCGACGATCGCACGAGTGTGCAAAGCCAATTGGCTGCGTTTCTTGGGGCGCATTGAGCGTCACTTCGAGCAATTGACTTTGATCCGTCCGTGTACGCGCGTAACATTGAACGCAATTACGGTCAATTTACAATGCCTCTGTCTCCTCCTCCCTCCCTGCCCTCCCCTCGCTTCGGGGGCCGCGCCGTCCGCCGACCAGTCGGCCCGGTAATCGCCCGTAGGTGGATAGGGCCGCCTATCGATTGCTTTCGGGATTCCGTCCGATACAGCGAGAAACGCAACCAATTAATATGCCGGCACGCGAGTGCGGCGTGGGCGTCCGCGAACGCGACCGCGGGCCGTTATGATTTTTCATGGGAAGCGACGGCCCGTTAAGCGGCGCTCTCGCAGCTCTCGCATCGGTCGTCTAACGTGAATCAATGTTTTAACCGATTGTAACTAAACTCTGGCAATTGCAACTAAATGTTCTGGCGAGAAAATACAGCTCCGGAGGAAAAAACGTGCCGCTCCGTGCAAATACAATCGCGCACATTTACGTTTTATAGCCATATTTTTTTTATTCTGCTTTCTGATAAGGTCACTTGATAAATAAAACTTTCTTTTATAGAATAGGTATATCGAATTATTTCGAATAATATATATCAATTTTTTTCGAACAACTTGGGCAATTAAAATTATTTCAACTAAAAAACAAACAATATTTTTTAAACTACCTAAATCTTTGTTATGAAATATCCTGATGTGTGATATCTCAATTTATTAAAATGTATAATTATAACAGCTAGGATTCTAATCTTATGATAGAACAACGTACGTGACTTTGGAATAAAATAAAATCGAATAAAATTAATTCTTTCACGTTGAAATCGGCGAACAAAGGAGAGATAGCCATCGACGCGACACCTGTCATCTCATCTTCGGCGCGGCTCCGCAATCATCCACGCACTCCCGGCCATCAAACCGGCTGCAAAAATCTAATCGGCCGCGCCGAGGCGGCGATTCGTAATTTTCATCTTGACTCCTTTCAGTCACGGTATCGACGCGAACTCGAGGAGAGAAAGAGAGAGAAAGAGAATGCGAAGTCTCCCTCCCTCAACACATATACATTTGCGCCCGGCATGGTATAGGGGCCACGTAGTCGGATAGCCGGTCGGCGTCTCTCGGACGTATAGGCCGTTTCGTGCCCAGTCACCGTTAAAGCCCGCGGATTCGAGTGGACGTGACTCTCCGTATAATATTACATCCTATTAGGAGCCGGAGTAACTGCCGGGCGAAACGCGACAGCGGACGATAAACGGAAAGGGCAGTGCCTCAAGATGCGTGCCACCCAGCCGTCACACGTCGGGGTAATATGACGTTTCGCGGCTAACATACGGCCCCGCTATCCACCTATTTAGCGTGCATTACGGTCCGGGTACCTGGCGCGTCATGCGTTCGCCGGAGCATCGCCAGAGTATTCGAGTACTCTCGCCCGCCACAATGCGTCCAATTACTTTTGCTCACTCGCGTCGATCGCGCCGATTAGGCCGCCCGGTTCCTCCACTGCCCTTTGAAAAACGGCATGTACGCCCTTGACGCGTAATTTTCTGTTAGCAGACATATTTAAATCTGCAAATATCTCTGGAGAGATCAAAAGAGTTTGTCAGCTCGAATTTGGAAACTGAAAACTTTGACGTGAATATAAATTTCTGATCTTTATCCTATCTGTGAATTCTTTGAATTTGACTTGATAAGAATTAATTAATTACGAATTAAACGATTTCTTAAAAGAGAACTTTTATTTTTAGAATGTATCTTTCTAAAAATATCGTAGGAGTGAATTAAGGGATTATGCGAGTTTTATCTTCCCCTCTGAATTTGCTGTAAACCGACGCTCACTGGTAGCATCCATTTTCATCCTGCTGCCCTCGTTCCTGACCGCGTTGTTTACCAGCCAAAGTTTCGTGGCATACATCGTGTATCCAGGGGGTTAAGTAATAATCCACAACGAGAGCGAAAGCGTTGCGCCATGTTTAAGCGGATGCATCTACATATTTGATCTTGTAAATTAGTTTATCGCACAATCGTCATTACAAAAGTTTACCGTTTGTTCAGTTTCATCTCGCTCAATTTCAGTAATTAATCTCGTCATTTATTTACTGCTTACCAACGGATTTCTTGGGGGAAGAAGGAACATGCTTTTTCCGAACGTAGCAATTATTTACAGATCGTAATAATTCGCGGTCATACGCCAGTTGCGAACATCTATCTTCTTCGTAGCATGATTTCGAATCCACGTGGCGCGCGCAGTCCTCCTGTCTGAGGGCATTCGAAGGAAAGGCGAGGGGAAGGGTAGGCGGAAGGATGGCCTCGCGTTCTTTCGCGAGGCGGGGTAGGGTGGGATCGCGCCGAAGGAAAATTTCGACTATAAATAGCAGTGTATTCTAAACGAGGTACAGAGAGCGCATTGGATCTAAATTATGAATTTCATCAGCGGCAGTCTGCCGTTTCATTCCGCGTTTTAGCCTCCCCTGACGGCCCCCAATCCTCCCC
>VBVR01002979.1:0-19636 GCA_011638315.1 Tetramorium parvispinum | reverse complement strand
ATTATTAATAATTATTGTTAGATTCGAGCTCATTGTTGGCCCTAACAGAGAGTCAATCTTGGGCTTAGATTCAAATTCATTATTGGGCTTATCAAAAAACCGAACTTTGGGCTTATATCGGTTACCAATCTCGCGCGATGGTTACGCTCCAAATCTCGGCCACTTATTGGCCAATCATCATTGCCAATATCGAAGTACTGATGTTCGACATTGGCCCGCTGCTTGGCCAAGTTGCTCAACCCTACATGGGTAAGAGCATCGAACTTATAATTCTCGCTAGAATATATTTGTATGTGATGAAGATACTATATGAAACTGTATTGTAAATAATCAATATATTATTTTGTTTGATTTTACGACCTATATACTTATATTTATGTTTTCAATTCAACTTTAATATTAACTTTTTACAAATTATAAATTTTACAAATAATAAATGAAAATTGAAAGCATGTTTCAAGTGTCTTATTTTGTTTTTATTGCGTCAAGTGTTAATTGCTCGCATTCTTTCGAGAACGCAACAGGAATCCTAAAACTCTTCGTGAAACAGTCGGAACTTTTGCAAACCGCATATATTTGGCTTTACATTCGAATTTTTCTAATTAAAGCGAGAAAACCATGAATTGATCGCACGCCAAGAACTATTGAATTCCTAATTTAAATTTTGCTTTAGTAGCGTAATTTAACAAGTACTGAATTACAAGTATTGAATCAACAAACATTACTTTGTAAAAAAATGCAAAATACAGTAATGTGGGGCAATACTAGAAATTATAATAATCCTAATATAAAACTGCACGTACTCGCGTCCTTAGATTTTCTTATTTCAATTTCTTACTCTGAAAGCTTAAATAGAATATATTCGATCGATAACCTCATTCAGATCCTATCCATCTATAATCTAAAGCTATACTTGTCAGAAATTCAAGAGAGAGCTTCAATAAATGTAAATATCAATAACTTTTATATATAGTTGCCAGTCTCGTTTCTGCCTTGAGCTAACAAGCTGTCGTTACTTTATGTCATCTTGCTTTCATGAAAGAGCTGTGGCCGACATAGTCGATACAGGAAATCGTAATTTGGCCGGAACTCAAATAATCGGCACAAGACACACGATCGAGAATCCTGAAAATTTCTATCCAGGGATGATGACTCTTCTCTCGGGAAATAACCGGAGAAAATCGGGAAAAAGCGCATGGAAGTTCGAAGAAAGAAGGAGAGTAGAGGAGAGTGGGATCGAATCGAGAAGGAGAAACAAGGCATGGTCCCTTGGTGAAAGACAAGTCTCCAAGATCGGAGAGAGCGCCGAGCGCCGAGCGCCTTCTCCCCAGTATATCGATTATGGAAATCTTGCTTGTTCCTGCTTCTTCAAGTCTAGAAAAATACCTCGAGTACACATCGGTTCGACAGACCATGAAGCCAAGCCAATTCGGGAGGCAGTTGAATACAGACGACGAGGCTTGACAAGGGTAAGCTGAATTCGACGCGAAATGACCTCTCGCTGTCACTCCGATCCGTAACGAGGAATTCCCGATGAAAGGGAACAAAGACAGTGGGGCAATCTTCGAGATATTGCACAAGGAATCACTGTAAATTATTGAACGGAGCTGTGATGGCGTTGCATCCAATCGCAAAATTTATGTTTTATCTTTTCGAGCAAGGTTGGAGCACTTCAATACTTCAAATTGTAAGTTAATATTTGTTTTCTGTTCTGAGATTAGACGTCGCAAAGAAATAATGCAATCGATACTGCATAAATTTTCTATATTCTTACATGTACATTTTTATATGCAGCTTTGCATATTCGCAGTACTGTGCTGTGCGTTGTGCACAAAAAAATTATTTATAATCATTTATAAATTAAATGTACGCTAAATTTTCTTTTCTTGCTATATTCTGAATCGCTTTCTAAATATACAATGCAATTTCCTGAGTTCGCTTAAACTGTACTCTTGCTTAATAGCGAGCTACCGTAAGACGAGAAAATCCCTTCTCTATCGCTGCAATTACTTATTCTCACACGCTGATGTGAATCGTTTCGATTTGGAATTTTAGTACGCAACGATACATTTACACTTACATAAATTGCGCGATCTCGTAACCGGGATTTCCGTTGCCCGCAAATCCTACAATTCGGCCGTTCACATCCCGCTCGAAGTTTAATTCGCAGAGCTATCGAGATATTCCGATAGTACCGCCTTACATCTTCGATGGACTCAAAGTATCGAGCGTCTTAATATAGCCGTAATATTCAACAAATTCTCGTAGTCGGTGGGAGGGGAAGGTCGGCCCGAGAATCCGTGGAATCTCGCGGACCGCGTGCATAATACATTATTGCCGAAGAGATATTGTCGGTCGGCGGCCGAAGAGAGATCTACCGCTGCAGTTTAATCTGAGTATACCTCGTGTACCTCGAAAGCACGCTCCTCGGTCTCGCGGATTGCGAACCGGTGCGGGATCGTGCATACGAGTATCTCATATTGCATGTTTACTTGTGTCAACAATCTGGTGTAAGTAAGAAAGAGAGAGAGGGATGGAGAAATTGTGTGTTTAATCAAATTAAGATCCGCGCGTCATTCCTCAACGAAACAAAGCCACGAGCTCTTCAGCGAGTTTTATTAACAAATGGCAACGTGCGTTTATTAGCAATTTGGCGTTTTTCTAATTCTTTAGTTCAAGATAACACTTAAATCTGTTGCTTTAAATTGTAAGTTTCGGAAATCATTGTCAATGCAAGTTCGACACGTTTCTAAATTTTGATAACTTAATGAATAACTTAACGTATAATGTAAATTTGTGTTCTACGAATGGTTTGAAAATGGACTAAAAGATAATAATAGTTGTTTTACATGCTAATAGTTACCGGCATTCAAGAGAACAATATACTTTTGCAAGTCATTCTTCCGTTGCATTGTGTTTCGCTTCGCTATCTTCGCGAGAATTCAGTCCCTATTTGTTACCGTTCTATATAGACATTATATAATTATCTTGTTAGGAGCGGGAGAGGGGAAACTTTAGAAACTACTCCTATTGAACTGAATTAAACCAGGATTCCACATCTACACTGAGGTGCGAATTTCATTAATCCTTCCCGATGTTAGTCTCTCTTCGTTTTATTTGAATGGTCGCTGTGCTGGGCTCGTCTGCATTTTTTTGCCCGACGTACCCTTTACCCTCGTGACAAAGGGTACGACCTCGCTGGTTAACGAAAGAAAAACTAGGCTTCAACTTTGAACTGGAGCAACTCGAGCGGTATCCATCGCGTCGATCCCGGCGCCGATACAAAGGACGGTGTAACCATTGTACCAGGCGCGGACGGTGGAAAAAGCTGGCGAAGAGCCGGTGGCAACTGCGGGGTGACGGTCGGTCGCGGCGGCCAGCTCTCTCTCTCTCTCTCTCTCGCGCGCGGCGGAACTTTGAAAAATAAGAAGAATCCCGCGCAACGGGGTGAGAGGGGCAGAAAGGAAGAGCAAGAGAGGGTGAAACCCCCGACGGCGGGTCTGTAACTAATGGCGACGCGGCCGCGACCTGCGAGGCAAAAGTGCCGGCGTTTGTAGCGCGGCTATACGTACGGGACGGCCACAAATTCCGCCCGCTGCCCATAAAGCCGTGGAAATGGGAGCCCGGCCAAAACAATCGCGGACTCCGCGTATCCCGCGGGACACTGCGCCATTTCCGTATCCGGCGCTCTCTCTCTCTCTCTCTCTCGCTCTCCTCTTTTTCGCTTTCTTCGGAAAGGCCAGGAGACTATGGCTGCAGGCTGCGTCGCTGCGTGCCTTCTTACGATCCTCTCTCGGTTTTTCCGCTCTCATATATTACGCGTTTCCTCTCCTTTTCCTCTCCTTTTCGCAGTGGTGCAGCGCGAGCGTTAGACGGCTGGAAAAATCAAAGAGACGTGAACCATATTGCCCATGCGAGCGTAAAATCTGTAATATGGTTGCGTACTACTACTACTAAAATTGCGGATTATTCGGTGAGAAATTGTAAATATAACGAAAGTTAATCTGTAATTATAATATAATATATAGTTCGCAAAGCAAAATCGTCGGAATAAATTCATTTTAGTAATCATTATGGCTAAATTAGCATCGTGAAATAAAATATATTAATGATATATTAATACAATAATAATACAATTAAAAGTGACTTTAAGCAATCTGAGCGGTGAAGCTTAAAGTATAATATGAATAATGAATAATGAAATACGCGGCGTTAACGGCATTTATGTATAGCTTTTTCACGCATTATATGCATCACGATCAAATTGTTCTGATTTTGAGTTCCTTCCATTAACTGCACGGAACTTGAGTGAAATATTAACGCCGCTTACATCGATCAAGCTAGAAACCATCGTCAGCGTTTCGTTACGTTAAAACGAATGCACTTTCGATAACAGAGCTAGTAGTGAGCTACACTAACGGTTTTGCTTTGCACATAACAATATCGCGCGCTTCGAAATAATGCAGTTTCGTTGAATGCGACCTCTATTATGCCGGCAGTTGCCGAGTTGAGTCTTGCGAACGACCTGTTTCTCACGTTTGCTCCTCAAACACACCCTCTCCTTTTTCCTTTCTGCTTTCCACCTCGGCGCGTAACTCGCTCGCTTCCTCGCGTTTCTTGAAAATTCATGAGGATCGAAGTTCCGCCGCCGCCGCGTGCGCCAGAAAGTGGATTTAATTATTGACCTGCAGGTCGGGTCAACAATCAAGTTTCTCCGGGCAGATTGGCGCGAGATTTTGCTCGAGCATTCCGTACTTTGGCGAGGTCTTTTGTTGCCCAATTATTTACTAAAACTGCGACTGAAACATAATTGCACCGTGAAAATTAATAGATGATAGTGATTGTAAGTTTTTGTTAAAGAAGAAGAAAAAAAGTCGCTCCGAGAGAGAGACTAATGTAAGAGCCTATCAAATTGCATAAAGATCCCGATCAACTTTATGAGACTGTAGATATGTTGTATTTCGATTTGATTTTTCAGATCATTAGGATCAATGTTTCACAATGACCAAATTATTCGCAAAATTCTCGCAATGCTATATTAACAGTAATGCTTTATTTAAACTTTTGTTGGATGGACTTAATCCATGTGTGAGAAAAATTTACTTCATTCAGATTGATTGACAGTGCCTTTAAAATATTTCCAAAATTTCCGGCGACAGTCGTTTAATCATATGACACAAAGCTGGAGATTTATCTATTATTTATTAAAATTCTTATTAAAATAAGTTGTGAATTAAAATGAATCGTATAAAAAAGGACAAATTTAGATTTTCTACCTTGATTAGGTAATCAATTTATTCATTGATAAATTAGTATTTATAATTATATATTGTAAGCATAAGAAAATTGTTATAAAATTGAACATGTGCATTCGTACCTCTTTTATTCTCACAGTAACACTTTTTGTCCATCCAAACTTAAATTGATTACCTACGTAAAAAAAGTTACGACTGCCAGCTGGTCGACCTCACATTTTTCGTATACATTGCACGTTCGATCCTCACTTAAAGTAGGGTGCAGGTTCTCCCTACATTCACCTCGCAACACTAATCAAATGAATAAACTTCGAGCTGAATATAAATGGTAAGAGAAAGAAAATTCGAGTTAGCATCATCAAATTATTTTTATTCGAAATTGCAATTAATATCGCCCTGATAATATTAAAATTGCATTTTTTTCTGTAATTCGCTCGTATATATATATTTTTTAATTCTGTATATATATTTTATATTCTTATCGCATTTTTTATTTGGAGGGCTGAAAGTTGAAATATTATGCCAAAACACTTCACTGCATGCAAATATCATTGAAGAGAATATCAACCAGTACAATTTTACATTTTTGATATTTTTCCATGCGTGATTATTTAACATTTATTTATCGTTAAATTATTTAACGCACGCCAGATACATTTTACTAGATCGCCTCTTGTGCGAGATTTCAAAGGGTACACGACTACATTGCTACCCTACGACATCATCTTACGTTACAACTGAGAAACGAGGTCGCGAATCGAGAAAACGATATTCAATGTTTCGCCGCGTGGATCGTAAATCGATTCTAGAAATTGGTCGTGTCGCCGCGGGAACAATCCGTGGGCAATATAAATCTCTCGGAGTGGTGAGCGAAATCCACGGAAGTCAAATTTATATCCGCGCGTATCTTTACGCACCCTGCGTCACACAGTTCTATTCGCTCTTTCGCGAATATGCATATATTACATTACACAGATCGCGTTACAAGAGGGAAAGGTCCTATTGGAATGCAGCTCCCGTTGAACTTTGGATGTCGGCCAAACCGGTTAGCCGCGGCTGGTGAGCACGCAAAAAGGGTGCGAGCTGTTCGTTGATAGTATGAGACGGAAAATTCCGACGAGAGGAAGACGGCGGACTAGGGTTGACCAAGATCAGAGTGAGGTTGACACTTTACGTTAAAATAACAAGTCGCGAGAGTGACACTTTTAATGAAAAAGAGTTACATAAAAGATCGAGCTACGGGCAAATCGACTTAAAACGGGATCATTTAGTTAAAATTTAATTTACACAAAATTGTATTTGGCAAATAATAATTTTATTATATTTGCCTTTTGGTTACGTAAAATAGAAATAAAGAAATATTTCTATAAATAAAATATAAATGTTAAAAAGCTATAAAACATGGATAAGTATAAACATTCTCAAGATTTTTTCTAATCCTCTTCTTATTTCTTCTAGCGTTTCTCGAAACAAGAAGAGTGAAAAAATATTTTTCCGATGCAGGTAATATTGGCAACGCGAATTTTCTTAGAACTATAGGTACTATCGCTTTTCCGGTGACCTAGAGTCTTTCTCAGGCCATCTACCCTCCTATCTTCTCCCTTCGAGTCGTGCCCAGTACTGAGCGTAACGATGGCATGGTAAACTCTTCGTGGCACAGTTAGGGGTAGGTGCAACTTCGCTCCGTAAGCCTCCGGTCTACGTACCCTGAGGCTCTCATGTCAGTAACGAGGTAGTGAGGGTAAACCGTTGAAATTGGTCAACACGGGGTTAAATTCGTCGTTCCGTTCGATAAATCCGTGTTCGTTGATTAAATTGTGCGACGTGGAGAATCGCCCTTGATCTCCTAAAGATCGCGATCGAAATCGGTAGACTATGCGCGCACACATGTACTTCGCAGTTTCGCATTTCGCGAGCGTAAGCCTGGAAGACGGATAGGCGCAATCGTCCACAAATAGACGAACAAGTAGGCCATCGCTCCGAAAAAAATTGAGATCACAAATCACAATAATCGAGTTACATACGTCATATAAATATCTCGTTGCGAGCAGAGGCAGACAAAATAAATGCACGTATTTTAAAGCGTTCTAATAATGCAGAGCTTTGCTTATAAGAGATAAAAAAGATATCGAGATAGAGAACTAGAAAGTGGCAATTATATTAAAGTGACTTTACTGGCTCGGCGTGGAAAATATGATAGTCCAAGAAATAAAATATGTGCTCTAAAATTATTGATATCTTTCAATGGAAACAAATTTACTGTCAACAAAAAATACTCTGCTTTGAAGAAGAATTATAAATTTATCGTGACACCAATTCGAACTTTTTCATCAAATTAATGAACTCATTCAAATATTAAGTTTTATTTTGTTCGATTTCTGCGAAAGTATCGTCCTTCGTTTCCCCCTTGTTAAAGAATGTTTCGATAAATATCTTTCTTATTTTCCGTGGCGTTAGATTCTTCCTGCTTCTATTATGTATATTCCATAAAACGAGAAGTTTACAGAAAAATTACGATATTACGCTATTTTCTGGAAAAGATGCCACGAAGAATTCGTAAGAATTTATGATGGATCCACGAACGAAAAGGGGATTTTTATGTTTCTCCCGATTTATAAAATCGCATTACAGTGCACTGACGCGTAAGTTGAAGAACGAAAGTAAAACTATTCTCGCTGCTCTCGTAGTTCTTTCATCAGAATGTACCGGTGTTTATCACGCACTTGGTAATCGCCTCTAGCTCTCCGCAACGCGTCTGGAACGGCGACTTACCTGGCACGCCACGGGTAAATTGTACCGCTAAACTTCGTGAATTTAGTGAGAAACTTGGCTACCGTAACCGAGAACGCCGAGAGAACGCCCGGCCGACGATTCCTGCTCTTTTGAACCGACCTTCGTACTTAACTCCCGCGGGCTGCTGCGCATCCGTTTTAAAAGACGGAAGTTGAGAGGAGAACCGAGGCCGCGTTTCATGTCTCGCCGCGATGACGTTGGCGGCGACCGAACTGGTAATAAAAGTGAAATAATAAAAGCCGCAACAATTGAGATGAATTAGTCCTTAAAGAAGATAAAGACATTAGAGCGGCTTTGTAAAGTCAATTAAAGTTGAGCTAATAAGAAGCCCTATTGTGTGAAGAAATGATAAACAACTAAAATCTCATTTCGACGTGTCCTCGACAGATATTCATCATACTATGCCGGATTATGCAGCAGTTCCGTCAATAAGACAACGATAACATTTTCGTAGTACCCTAAGAAAGCATTGTCTGATTTCTGCTCATACGTGACATCATGGGACGTTGCAAGTACGGTAAACATTCCGAAGAGAAAGTTACTATTTTATTAAACTGTGAGGGTGTTGCTAATAATAGTAGTGGAACTTTGATATATGAATTTCCTTAATGATTTGAGTTTGACAGAGGCATGGAAACTTAAACATGTCTAGATCGAGGAATGATTCCACATTTCTCACTTTGTAATTATCAAGTTCCTTTTATTTTCTTTGTATGTTCCATTGCGTAACAGTAATTTCACTCTTGCCTTTGAATAATAATTTTCTTTTATGAGTTAGAGAATTTCGGTTTCGAAAAGAAAAAAATAATTATTTGTAAAGAGAGAGAAACAGAAAGGGATAATTAATTCAACAATTCATAAATAAGTCAATATAATTTCTAAATTTTATTAAACTAATTTTTTTTAGTATAATGGATTTTTAAAATAAAGTTTTTTTGGATAAAATGTTATAATTAAATTATTGTTTTATTTTGTTGTAACATTATAAAGAAAACTATATAAATATAAAAATTATGAAGTAATATGAATTGTATGTATTTCTCTTAAAAAATAAATCCAGTCTTTTTTTATTACTTGTGCTTTTGTGCATTGATTAAAAATAATAATTAAAAAAAATATGTACATTTGATGAACAATTGTAAATTATCTGCCAAAAAACAAATTCTTTTTTAAAGAAAATACAAAGTATAATGCACAAAGCTATTCTTCACCAAGTACTATTAAGTTTTATCATCACTACAATTCGTTTGAATAAATCTCTTCTTGTGTTTTCTATTATTCCATCATTTTTAAAATAAATGGTTTAGTTGGTAACGCGATGGAGCAATTATTAGAAGTTAAAATGCAGAGATAGGCTTTATATTTTGAAAATTGTAATATTACTGCCTCGCAATTGTACAGGTGGTCTATATATGTTTACAACAATGAAATTTCCCTGTATAAAGCGTGACTCGTCGGTTCGCGGACGAATGTGTTTCATGCTGACGTCATGTTTTTCATGGTAGCTACACAAGTGCGCTTGAGAGAGAACGGTCATTAATTATACTTATATGAAATTCTATTTCAATCCCGTTGAACTATAATAAAGAAGTTCGTTTACCTCGTATCTCATGGACGCGAGTATACTCCACGCATTCAATATGGATATTTAAAATAGTAGGTAATACATGAGTTCATAACAACATTGTTATAATGATAACACCATTATTAAAATATAAAATGTTTATTAAACTTTTTAAATAAACTTTCTTTCTCTCTCTTTTTTTCTTTAAATAATATATACTTATATATCTTTAAAAAATATTTGACATCACATATTTTATATTTCACGGGTTATATCATTCTAATTTTGATATAATTGAATAAAAATTAATTTTCAATTCAATAATTGTTTTCAATAATGTTTAATGCTCTGCTATTATGCATAAACAGCCATATAAAAACCATGTTTGGATTTATTCAAATTAGACATGCCATTAGGACGTAAACAGCATCGTTAAATGTCGTTTACTTATATCTACCAGGTAATGGGCGAATAATGAAACTTTGAATAAGATTTACCTATTGTCTAGTCTCTAGAGGCGCATTACGTACGAATGAATCGATTGTTCTTTATTTCGTCAGCCGTGTCCTCTCTATCTACAATTGCCCATGCAGTAGCTATTCTACTGCAGTACCCGCATAATGTCCGTCTGCGTAGTGTCTCGAGAGATTCATTCTCACAGAAATTTCAAATTCACGGTGTTCACTGTTAGCATTCTTTTTCTGATGATTTCTACTGGCTCGACCTGTAAATATATTTCCGTGAAATATGTTTCTGGTAAAACACTTTTTAAACTTTTTCTTGTTTAATTAAAAATATTACATATTTCAGATTTTTAACTAGTAGACAAAATTAAAATTAAACAGTTTAATTTTTTTTTAACAAAAATTTCACGGGATAGAATATTTTCTAAAAAAGAATATCTTTACAGAATTATATTATTTGCTGAAATAATGGTTGAAAATTTCTGCTAGGTGATAGTTTTTAAAATCAAATTAATTTTTCCTTTTCGTAAGATTTTTTTAACAATTTTGAGCATTGAACATTTTTGTACTGATGCTAATTTCCAAAAATTATTTAGTTAAATACGAAGTTAGATACGAAGATTAATATTCAAATTTATTACACAATATGAATTTCTGGAATATTTCTCTCATAATATTTCAAGAATTAGCCAGATTTTCACTTTCAAAATAAAATTCTCCGCTTGTTTTTCCGCGGACAGGTTGGCAGATTCTGTAAGAGAAGAACAGTAGCGCAGCATAAGATTACATATGTAATGACATTCTAGCGTGTTCAAGAGGGTAAGAGATAGAGATGAACATAGGATATAATCCCCTCCTCTCTCCGTGTCTGCGAGCCGAGAGAAAAGCTATCTGACGCATTTTCGCGTCGTAAAGATTCCGCTTCAAAAGTGACTGCTATGCCACAGGGATTCTTTGGAATAAAGTAAATGCACAAAGCACATATACAAACAAACGTTGCAAGCATATTTTCTACATCGTGTGTCGAGTGAAATTTCACGAGATTGGCTTGGCGCGAACGCAGACACATTTGTGAATTATAGAAAGGCCATGTGAGTTTAAATAAAGTATATACAACACGCGTATAAAATTTCTGATCAACCTTATATGTGCAATTGTTTCAACGCATATATCGTTCTATGTGTGCAAAAAGAAGTACTTGCCTAAAAGAAGACACTGGTTACTATGTTGTAACGGTGTCGCTGTAAGGCATTCTTGCGACTCTTGCGATATGTTGGTATTTCGCTGACGGAACTGCCGGAGGTCTTCGAGTCGTTCGAACCCTTTTACCTACGGCGTTTCCACGACGAGACTAAACTCATTATCAGATACTCGCTGGTTCGGAAACTGGGGCACCCTCGCCTAGCCTCCATCGACCCAACGGGCGAATTTTATCGGATTATGGCCTTAATCGCGCCGTGATAGGAACGCCATAAATGCTGTAAACCTCTGCGTCTCGATAGACAGCGAAAATCGGCAAATTACGCCTTTTAAGAAGAAGCACGACTTCTGAGCGAAGGTGGCGTGATTAAGAAGATGCAAAGTCGGCTGTTTCCATCGACATGGATTTATCATTGAGTAAAGAGCGAAGTTTAGTATCGTTGCACAAATGCAAGAACTAGCAAAAATATATCTAAATAGGGAATGATGATGCTTCAACAATTTCCTTTACTATCATGATTTAAAACCAATTTATTCAGGAATTCACGTTTAATATTACATTGCTGATTAAACAGAGTCAGTTATTAAATTTCTCGTCGTCGAAAAATTCATTATATTAATTACAGTTCTTGCGTAACTACTAATATAATAAACAATATGGATCTCTTACTTTTTGCATTACACTTTTACTAGTCTGCTGAAATCCGATCTTTCGCCATATGAGACTGTTAACGCGATAAAGTGAAATTATATAAATTATCGCAAAAATTCTGCCGTGGTAGATTTAGCGCAGTTTCCGCGAGGAAATGAGATTCCCGGTCGAAGGAGAAAGGTACGCACGTCTTTTGTCTCAATGCCGGCAACCGAGGGAATCTCGACGAAGCAACGGTAGAAGGGAATCTCGGCGGAGACGCTTCTTTAATTCTTTAATGTGGAATATTTCTGCACTTAATTAAACGCACTGGGCGTCGTTGGTTCCGCAGCCGTAAGGGCGTCGAGTTTCCTGAGTGCTGCTTGTTATAAAGCACACCTTTTATTCTTGCCGTCCCTCGCTTTCTCGTACTACTCTGTTCTTTCGTCTCTTCTTGCCTCGAGCACCCGGTGGCCACACCCGACCCCGCTCTCTCCATGGACTTCAACTCGTCAAAGCTAATGTACAGGCGTAATTCCTCCTCTCAACTGGTACAAAGATTCTTTGATGGTGTGGGCGAGCTCTTTACACTCGACACTCTTTTTGTCATCGTATTAACAGACATAAAATGATTGTCAGAGAAGAATTATATAGATAGATAAAGGGAGAGAAAGAGAGGGTGGAAGAAATGGAGGGAGACAGAGTGAAGAATTTTAGAAATGAAGATGTACACTTTAAAATGAGCACTAAATTGGAGAATGAAAAAATATGGTGAGAAAAAGAGAAAGAAATCAAATGAAAAAAATTATCAGTTTGGTAGATGAAATAGAAAATGGGAAAACACTATAAACAAGAAATAGCATAGAAGAGTAGGGTAGAAAAATGGAGGAAAGAAACAAAAAAGTTTATGAGGAAGAGGAATGAAAAATACGAGAAAATATAAGAATGAGAATATAAAAGTAAATGAAGAAGTATATATAAATCAGACTGGATTTTCAACCATAAATTGCGCAAATAAATACACATTATCTGATGAAAATTCAAAGCTCTGCTTCCTCATTCTTTAAATATTCATCGCTTTGAATTTGAATAAAGTATGAAACTTAATGCAATTGTGTAATTTTCTTTCGACATTTTGTACTTACACGATAAAACTTGTTATTTGAACAACAATCTTAGGAATATGCACTGCAAGCAGTACAGATAACTTGGAATTTTATTAACAACGAGGAGAGATTGTGTAAAATATTCTCGAGAAACAATTGAGAATAACATGGATATAGCGAGATGCACTGCACATCTGTAATATACAACGGTAGACGTGAGACAGAAATTCGTCTGGCTGAAAGGAAGGGGAAAAAGAGGGAGCAGAAAAGTAGGGAAACGACTTCCCCATCTTTTCCAAGCTTAAACCGACGAGCAAAATTTGTTTATGCAAATTTTAATTGCGGCCCAAGGCGTAACTCCTAATTCCGTTGAAATTAATACAAATTGCATTCCGCCCGCGACTGCTCCTCCGGCCGGCCAGCTACTACTTTCGCGTGCAAGGCGCATTACTTCGGCTCCCTATCGCTATGAGACTTTTATGAAGAGAGTTTTTCTCCTTTGCCCCGGTAACAACGGTTGCGCGACCGTTCACTGCGGGATTACTTGATAGGCGTAATAACATCAGCCCTAAGTATGGTGATACTAAAAGTTATATATTCATGCAGCGGATAACCAGCGCAGATATCGCTGAAGGCGACTATAGTTAGGATGTTGAGACATCGTTACACGTTGTATCAAGAGAAGTGTAATATCAGGATATACCTGATAATGTAATTTAGTAAGTAGATTGCACTTTAATTAATCTGTTAATTCAGCTTAAATCGTTTGTAAATTTTTGTTTATTTTAACAAGTTTATAAGATCTTGTAATTTTCCTTAAGAATATGGTATTTTGAAGTTTGTCATTTACTAATTATTCAATTTTTTTATTTTACTTCCTTAAAATAAAGAATTAATTTAATTAATGATAAACGCTTTTAAGGACATTGTTATCGGAACACATTGAGTTACAGCATGTTTATTTGCTGCTAATTTCAGAATTACCAATAACGAAGAAACGACTAAATTATTTTTACAAGTTGCAATAAATAGAAATAGTAATGTATCAAATCGAACATATGTAGCTTGATTTAGTTGGAGATTGTTATACATGAACGTGTTAAGAATTTACAAACAATGTTTCGAGGACACAATCAAATGCTACATGCATATACTTTCATTTTGTTACACTGCATACAAAATTTTTTTACGCTCATATACAAATAGATTTTTATTAATAATAATTGGCGCTATTGAATCTGTATCGGCAGTGATTTATATTTCGTTTATTTTAAACTGAAGTACGTGAATTTTGTTAGCAATATGAATATCTGCTCTTTGTAAAAAAAAAGCATCGAGATTATTTAATCGTGTATTGTATGATAAAATTCAACGTTTCAATTCTACAGTTCTGCTTTTCTACTAATTTGAAATATTATAGAACATTTCATATCAGGACGGTGCAAAATATATGTCTGAGCGAAATAAGTACCGTAAAAATGAACAGACGCAAAAAATTAATACTCTTACACACACATACACGCACGCACGCGCGCGCGAAAATTTTCGGCATGCTAATTCGCACGATTATTCTAACTTCCTTGAGGAATAATGTAAAAAAGAATGAAATAAGTGATGAAGTAAAAGTAAAGAAGAATAGTATTTGAAGAATATGTATCAAGTTAGCTTCGTGAAATAGAAGCAAATTAATGAACCTGTTCGATGGAATTACACTACATTCTTTATAGAAGAAGAAGGAAGAATACCATGTTAAAGATAAACGAAATGAAAAGTGCATTACTCGATAATAAGATAAGATTTTACAAGAATTGAAACAGCAGATTTAAAAAAAAATACTTTAGAAATTACAATTAATATATTGATTTAAAGAATCACGTCGGTTTGCTCTAAAAGTTTTTATAAAAATTCTCTAAAAACTTATCAGGTGAAATATAGTAAATCCGATCAAATTATTTTTTGTTACGAACATTGAATAAACTTGCTGACACTTAAAAATAATACTAGTTTAAAAATAAATCAGGTCTTTTTTGTTCGTTGATAGTACTTGCAGTTAAAAATTCTGTAAAATTTATAATAGTTTTCGTTGATTTTAATTTACAACATAACTTTGTAATATGAATTTTTAACATAAAATAAATTTTCCTGAATTAATCGTTTAAATTACAATCAACATCGCAGACATAAATAATAACACAAAATTTAAATATAGAATGAGATACTAATTAAAAAGTAAATATAGAAGATATGATGATTCGATAAAAAAATAAAGATCAAGATAAATATAGAAACTGTATGATGTATATAGTTTTTCGATAACCTAAATCTATCTTAATTGTCTGGACTGCGCAACTGTTACAAATTTTGTGGGCTATAACGATTCAGTGTGTCCAATCCATAAACTGGTAGGTTTTACTGTTCGAATGTGACATTTATGACACATTCTGTCTGTCTATATGTTCTGTCTGTTATATACTCTCAATTTATTCCGGTCAGTTTATTAATGCCATTTCTGCCGATCCCTCCGTTTGACATACTATATTCAAGGCTGTATTTATAGAAAATAGAAGTGCAGTTGAAACTTATGATAAGGTACTAATCTTTGAACAGAGAAAATAAATACTCGATAATTTAGCTTACATTTGAAAAATTTGGTTACTTAATAAAGTTTCGAGTTTTGTTTTAAAAGATTTCTAAATGTGAATTTTTTGTAACAATATTTTTGATATCGATAAATCGGGAATTCTTTTTTTGAAATCTAGATAAATATTTTCATAGTGTTATTGCATGGAAATAATATCTAATAAAATGATATTATTTCCATGCAATGATATGATGAATGGATATTCTTTTAGAATGTTATAAAAATAAAACTAAAACATTTAATTATATAGACGTGTTTTAAGAAAGTATATTATATTCGTACTTTTAAAGTTTGTATTTTGCACCTTTCCTGCACCTTTCGCGTTACTCAAAGTTCGAAACATGGTAAAGCGACTACGACAAATAAGTTATGATCACTATACATTGTAACATGTGACTGAAACAAACACGAAATTGCATTAGTTGTTCAACAGCGGAGTTTATATTGTTGTCGTCTTTGCCACTTAAGACTCGTTTTTAACGAAAGTTACAGAATCTTACCTCTATGATTTATTTTATAACAAAGTTATATTTGTTAGCAAAAAAGTATATAAACATGGAAAACATGAACAGAAAAGATATTTTATGAAAAATTAATTAAATACGTATAAAGTTTCGTTCATTTCGTATTTGATTTGATCCAAATCCATTTTTTAATGATTTTCACAAGTACAGTTTTACGCTGATTTTACCAGAGAGAGAGAGAGAGAGAGAGAGAGAGAGAGAGAGAGAGAGAGAACTTTCATGTAAAATTTTCTAACGAACTTTATGTGTGTCTCTTATAAATATCAAAAGTAACAAAATCTATGTTAGTTTAATAAACGAACAAAGGACGCAATAGGCAGTAATGACCCTCATTCCACTGGCAGATAGCATACTACATGTACTATATACAGATGATAAACTATCGTTGGAAAATGAACAAGGAGAGCACGGGAATAAAGGGAAGGATATAGCTCGTGTAAGCAATTCTCGAAGGATATGTGCTCCGCTGTCATGCATACATCGCATTCTGTCTGTATTAATGTGTATTTTGCTCTGTTTCGAGAAACGTAAACCTATACATCTTTTAACAAAGCTGACTCACAATTAGTCGGAGTCAGCTTGAGTGGATAGGATTAATCGATATGCGAGTGTAACGAAATGTGTAGGAAGATATAAAGAATCTTTAAACAAAATAAAATTTAAATAAGCTAATTGTTATGTTCATATTAAATGACAAGGAAACGCAACATTTTATGGAAGCTAAATTGTTAATTGGAGTTAAAACGTCACGTAATTTAATCAAAATGAAATAAATTTTGAGCGACGACAATGCAATGGGTCGTTAAAACGTTTTTCAACTTATTATTCTTAATATTTCAGTATTTTGGATATTCTCGCGGATTTAAAACTGGATTTTCCGATTTAGAGTAACTTTTTAATTTTTTTGTAAACGTAGTTTTCATTGCATTAAAAAGATAACATTCTGTCGCAGCGAAGTGTCTTTGACAGATTTTTGTGCTGGCATGCTTTCAGCTTATTGAAATCTATATCACGTTATTCTTTGGCGCACATTCGAGCGGAGGATTTTATTAATTAACTGCTAAGTACCATAGAAGCATTGTCGTGCATCAACATTATACGGTTTATAAAAAGGCAGATTAAAAAAGATAAAATACGAAAAAAATCTCGTACTGCATGGATGTCGTAATAGTCATGATTTATTTGAAAGTAAGCTAATCTAGAAGAATACTTTCTCCAAGCACAAACTCATCACAAATGAAACAATTCGCTCGAGGCTGTCAATCCACAGTATTAATACTGTGTTCCGGATATAATCCATTAAAAAGCAATAGAATGTTTTTAATAATGCTTAATGTAGCTGCTAAACTCGGCACGCATTATTAAGATTCATGTGTGCGTTTTTAATTACTGATTCTCGAGCAATCTGCTTTCTTGTTTCCAAAAAAATGAATCTAAATTTGTTGGAAAAGTAAAAAGTTTGAAATATTGTATTGGCATATAAAGGAGCACGTTGAAATGTACGTAATGAAATTTTAACGACGAAAAGCATAAGCATGTACATCTCGCGTGAAATTAGCGCGCATAATACATAAAATATTTTAGTTAAAAGCTATGCGCATTGTTTTCAAATTCTGCATATAACTCAAGTAGAAAATTAAGCAAATGGCAAATTGACATTTCAACGTGGTCTTTGACGTCAGATCAATATTCGCGACATTTTTTTATCTCGTTACGACTTTCGCATTTAAGATCGAAACAGAATCTCTGATTGCGGTGCAAAGTTAATTTCATGTCGACGGCACTTTTTGCTCGCTCTGCTGCGAGCTTTACAGCTGCATTGGTCGATTCGTAACGCGACGATTCGTAAAGCGAGCTCCATACAAGTGCGTGAACGCGGAAGAATGCAGTGTTTCCTGCGCGCTACGCACGCATCGCGTAAAATTTAATCGGCTGTGTTACGCTCAATTACGTCAACGCGTTTAGCAGTTTTTTCCTTTTTTTTCCCCCCTCCCACAGAACATGTTGCGCGTGAAATGCGCCACTTGACGAAACAACCTTTTTTTTCGCTCCGTCGTTTTGTTGCCCACACAGCGTCACGCGAAGGGTTGTTATTTTAACGACACGGCTTAACGCTTTTAATTCGCGTTATCGGGAGCTCGAAAGCACCCTAGTACAATCATTCGGGGAAACCATTAGCTGTCTGTTTTGTTTTTTTTTTAAGCACACATTACATGCTACACCGAATAAATGAAGATCAAGAAAAAAAAATTGTAAATTTCACGTAGTGTGCATGAGCAATATACAATATATAAACGGATTATGCCTTAGTAGACAAATATCGGCGATGCAGATGTCTCAAATTTTTTCCATAAATCTATAATCTTTCACAGTTAATGCGCTAAGTGATATCCTTAACAAATACCATTTTTAATGTGAAGATTAATTCTAATCTTTTAACAGTGGGAAATTTCAATTAAAGATTACGTCGATTACATGATATAATTGCATATATGTACCGGTTTTTCACGATCAGACGATCACGGTTTTTTGACGATCAGACATATATACACTTTTCGCAAATAATACTTTTTTAAGATGTCTACAACTTTTGTAGGTAAAAGAATAAGAAAATGATACTCGTAAGTTTTCTCTGTATTTTCATATCGCGTAGAGTTTTCAAGCATAATGATTGTCGGATTTCTCGTGACGTGGCTGATTTTTTCAAAGGTTGGATACAGTGAAATTACGGAGCGCGAGCTGAGGTGACACGCGTCGCAACATTCCCGCAAACATTCCCACAATCCCTTCTCAAACTTCTCATGTCAGATGACATAAACGCGATGCGAATTTCTCCACGATAAGTACGCGACATAGGCTCTTTGGTATTGTTTGACATGTTTGCTCCAAGAACATCTTGCCGTTTCTGTCTCTATTCTCTTTCTCTCTTTCCATCCTCGCCGCAAACAACTCTTCGAAAACGAAGCAAGAGAAGATGTTGAGTTCACTTGATGACACTTGAATTTTCGGGAAACCTCCTACTCGTGATCCTGGCAACCGCCGTGACGAGTCTGTGGAAGGATGAGCATGCTCACACAACGTCGCCTGTTACGCTCAGACGACAAAGATCCGGGACTAACAACGGGAAGTGTCCTTCCGTAGACAGCGGGTCGCGGAAACGAGCGCTGGCGTAGGATTTGAAAATCCTGTCGGTGAACGTGTTTGCAAATGTATGTATTCTCTCTGCGGATGATATAAGATTTCATCTTTAAATTATATACATTTCGTCACATCAACAATTAAATCGATTCATTTCGATTTGATGGCAGATTCTTTTTTCATTTTGGTCCTATTGTATAAATGAAAAATACTTTCTTGTGTTTAAGTGTTTAATGTGCAATGAAATTTTCATGTTAATATTTTATAAATAATTATTCATTTATTTTACTTTTACAGATTACACTATATTTTATATCTGT
>VBVR01002978.1:0-19638 GCA_011638315.1 Tetramorium parvispinum | reverse complement strand
TTAAAATCCTTACGAAGATGCGGGAGATACGAAGGGAACATTTCGTTCCCTTCGTATCTCCCGCATCTTCGTAAGGATTTTAACGCTGTCGACCGAGAGGCGTGGGGGTGCTTTGTGTAATACGACATTTTCGGCGCCTAAGCTCATGCTTTATCAATGACAGGCTGGCCCTTCAAGTAAAGAGCGTAAGACAGATTTGGAAGAAGGAAAAAGAAAGAGTGGGAATTGCAAGTTTATTTTTCGCGATTTTTCAAAGATACGCAAAGTTAGCTCGGCAACGAGTGTCATAGAAGCTATATCGTATCGCATAAAAGCAGGTCGCGAAGGGTCACAAATTGAGTGCACCTGTTGCAACAACGCGGCAACTTATGTACACGCCTCGTAGGTACTTCACACGGCCGTCAAGTCGAGAAAAGTATTCACCTTTACTGCGCCATCGTGCTCAAAGACAAGTCCAGAATTTTGCAACTTCTTGTAAAAAATTGAACGTCGTCGTCGTCGAACGTTGATGCGATACTTTGAGCGCGCGTACGCAAGTTGCATAACCGATTGTATGAAATATTGATTGCCTCTACATAAATAATCCGATTGTCTCTGTATAATCTAATAGTACAGAGATAAAACGTCCCACGTTCCAAAATTTTTTATAAAGTTGAAAATGCATACACGCAACTTTCTGAATAAATTTTTTTTATTCAAAAAAATTTAATTAAGTAAAATTAGTTTTAATGTAATTATTTTAGTAATTTTTATGTTTATTTTTTTAGTTACTACAGTAATTATTTTACTTAATAAAATTTTATGAAAACATTTTTTTAATAAAAATTTTTCAATATTTAATTAGAGTAGCTTGCCAGGTTCCTTTATTTACAGTTTATATACTTTCACGGATTTCATCTGAAAACGACATAAAATTAAATATAAAATCGCGTTGACGCAATATTATTAAAAATTGAAGAACGTGGGTTTTACTTCCGTATTCTCTATTTCTGGTTGGCATTTTGAAAATTTTATTAAAATATGTATAATGATCAGCGTGCAAAAAGCGGAAGAAGAGATCGATCGTGCAACACGAACGTCTACCCGAGACGGGAAAGTATAGCAAGTGTCCATGGAATATCCGGCGTGACGTATTTCCGCGCATCGATCCGTTCTCCCCGTCGTTCATCGACACCAGCATTGTGACGACCTGCAGTTTTTTGTCGCGCTGATCGTTAAGTGCGTAACAGCCATCGCGCAACAGATAAGCCCTTTTAACACTTCACAGGACTCGCCACTGTATAACGCCGCGTGCACGCACGATTCGCCGTCGCGCGGCTCCGCGCTGTGTGTTATTGAGTGGAAGACTGATAACGGCGGCAGAGAAGCCGCCCTCGACGTAACGTCGCGTCGCCGCGACTGCAACGACGAAATGCAACCGCGATAACAGCGTAATCGAGAACATAGCGGACATAGCGTAGGGATGTTATTGACGTGATCGACGTTGCGAGAGAGAGAGAGAGAGAGAGAGAGAGAGAGCCCACGCACTCGGCGGAGCGAAGGGAAGCGGGACCAACATTTTCTCGGCGATGCATTTCTCGCCTACAATTTTATCCCAACGTTTTACGATCCTATACAAGTTGCAGCTGCGTTTTCACAGGAACCGTTGAGTTCATTTACGATCACGGCTCCATTTTTTCACACGGTTCTCTATGCGAAGACGATGAATATAAAAACGAGTTGAAAGAAAACACATTCTTTTAAACTGAATCAGTGAAGATTTCATTATAAATAAAGATAGTATTTTACTTATCTTCAATGTAAACGCTCACAATTTGTTCTTTCATTTCATATCTCATTGATTGTAGCCACTAGAAATAAAATGTAAAATTAGTGAAAATCATTTGCAAGATATAACTTATTAGTTTTTGATATTTGTAACTGATATCTTTTACAAAATTCTTCATATTTATGGAATAAAAAATACAAGTATTTAAATTAAAAATCAATATAGACAATATAGACGCGCGCGCACTTTATATCGTTACTTGAAAAATCAGGTGACGATTACGGAGCAGCATGGCAATGAACTAACGGAGCATTTAAGGGAGCAATTGTCGCGTAGGTGCTATAATCTCCGAAGACACGCGGTTGTTTATGCGGTAATTAAAGCGTTGATGCGTCCCGCGTGTGCTCTTATTATTTACACGCGAATCGCGACGCGGCCGTTTTTGCGTGCCAAGGCGGTCGCGGTCCCGCATTAAGATCCACGTGTTGGCAACGCTATACTTGCCGCTTATCTTCGCCGCCGTTTTATCTGCTACTTTACGCAAGTCCGACTCACATTCCTTTCATCGGTAACAAATGAGCCAGTATGTGCAAAGCCGCCGCGAAGCTGTATACGTACGCGCTTGGCAGCTGGACGGGGACAGCGCGCAAATCGATGCTCGCGCATTGATTTATTAACGCGATACGCCATACGGTAACGTCATCCTCGCTCGGCATTGTGATGCACTGCTGCCCGGTGTAATAAATGCAAAAGTTGAAATAACTTTTTTTCCATTCATATCTTTCTCAGGTCTATTTTTCGATCTTCGATCCGTTGTCTTGAGTCTAAATCTATTGACTTCCTTGGCAGTTTTATTCCGGATCTCGGTAAATTTATCTCGAATCAAAATTCTATTATAATTTGACAGTTAAAGAACCAGATGTTATTTCTAGTCGCTACTTATTTACAATCCGCGCGATTCACCGAAATATTCGCTTTTATTTGTCAATACAATTTATCAACCGAATGCTAAGAATAGCTAGTCTCAATGCGCCAATTTGTATACTGAAAAACTAAGTCGTGAGCGCTTGCAGCACGCCTGTAATAACTCGCGGCTTGACAGTGCATGTAGATCGGAAATTCGACCGCGGTGGTGCAAGCGACGGAGACAGGATAGATAAGAAACTCGAGTTTCTCCCCCCGAGAACGACGTTACCGAATAAAGGGTTAAGTAGTTGTGGCGCGTCTGGAGTGCGTCATCAACGCAGGCGAGCCGAGCCGAACAGAGCAGAGCGGAGCAGAGCAGAAGAGCGGAGGGAGGCTAGACTAGACTCGACCCGACTCGACTCGCGGCTGTATCGGCTTGCGGCCGGGCCCATTAGCGTGACGCGATGTGCATCGTCTACATAAATACCCACCGACGCTGCGGCCGGTACCACCGGTTGCCACTTTGCGGGCAACGCGAGCGAGCGAACGCAACGCACGAGCGCCAGGCGCAAGCGCTCTGACGTAACGTTATATCACTCTCGAGGCTTTATACATACTCTATCGAGAGAAGGCCTCCCTCCCCTATCCCAAGCGCGTTGCTCCATGTGGCGCCTGAGCAACGCCGGTGGGGGTAGAGCTCTCCTCTTCCGCGCGCGCGACACCCTCGGCTCCGCGGCGACGACGATGTCAAACTCAGTCGCGAGCCGAGTATCGTGTCGCTCGTATGCGTGTGTCGTATCGTATCGTGTCGTGTCACGTCATTGCGCGTCTCCGTGTTCTCTCGCTGTATTGCGCGCGCGATACGATAAGACAAAGGGCCGCGTTATCTCGCAGTCTCTCTTTCTCTCTATCTCTCTCTCTCTCTCTCTCTCTTTCTCTCTCGTGCGCGAGAGAAGGAGAAACTGGGCGCACGTCAGGTTCGTCTCTACAATTCTCACCCCACTCTCCCCCCCCTCTCTCTCTCTCTCTCTTTTTTCCTCTCTCGCGAGGGTGGAAGGTAGGAGGGTGAAAGAAGTAGTCGAGTGAATAAAACGGCGCTAACTCGCGTCTGATAACGTTCTCTCGCGGATCCTTGATACTGCAATTCTCTCGTGCGCAACATTTCACGATATCTCGCCTGTCGACGATGGTTTCGCGAGTTTCGCGAAATGGCTTGATATCGAAGCGATTCAACCGCAAGCCGCCGACGACTTCTCACGGAGCGCATCTCTCTCTCTCTCTCTTTCTCTCTCTCTTCCGACCGGGAATATATCGGGAGGGATATTGGAAGATTTGGTATACGTGCGTGAGCCAAAATCGATAACCCGTAGGGGCAGACACACGAAACGTTCTGGCAAACGCGTCGCGACGCCACGCCACGAGTCGCGACACTGTGTGAATGGCACATATACGTTTAATCCTTAAATTTCTCGTGGAGAATTTTCACATCGAGGATGCCAAGAATGTAGGACGCCACCGGCGTATTTATGTGTTTCTCTGCTATTTCAGACTTTAAATAAAGATTATTACCTTGATTTATAGCTTGCTTTATATTTCAAGCGACTAATTACATCGAAATAATCAGGTAAATAGAAGATGTGCCAATATATTCGACCGTGTTGAATCTGTTGTGCCTAATAATATTTTTTGCACGGCTGGAATATTTTTTGTAATATATCCTTTGCAGTGCAATATGGCAGGAGGGGAAATTCTAAAGACACGTATTAGTATCGATATTATTTTAATTTATTATCAATTTATGTGATATGTGATTCTAACTTCAGCTTTAGATTACGTTGCAAATTTGATAATAATGGTGTGTAACTTTGCAAAGCGAAAATTAATAAAAGATCCAGCTCGGTTATTTATATCGGCACATTTTTTATTTATTTTGTTTATCATGACGTTCATGACTTATCTAATATACGATTTAATTTGAAATAATTTAAGAATTAACCATTTAATATTATAATTAACTTTATATAAATTTTATAATCTATCGAAAACGCGACGAGTACAATTAAATTAAGAATTTAAGAATTAAACGTGCATCTCTTACTGATGCTTGCTTTTCAGCTACTATAAAATTGCTGTATAACTTTATAACACACGATAATTTTTAAACAGTACAGAAATCAATTTCTCGAGCCAAACAAGATGCATTTATATCAACTCTATACAAATGACAATTTTGCCGCGATGCGCTAAATCGCTTTCGTTTTTTTTTTTGTTACATTGTTGAGATAGTCACGTGCGTGTGCGTGCGTGCGTGAGTGTGTGTGTCCCCGATCGATATAGGTTAACGAAGTTTGCACGTGCGACGATTATGTAGACCGTTAATCTGGGGGCAACGAGCTAGACAAACGGAAAGTGGAAGTGTAAAACTGAGGGGGCAAGGAGTAAGAGAGGGGAGGGGGGGAGAGAGAGAGAGAGAGAGAGAGAGAGAGAGAGATCGGAAAGAATGGGACGAAATGAGGGAGAGATAAAAGGAAAGCGTGTGATTTCCTAGGAATGCGCAGCGATTACGGATACCGATCCACATAACTGAGGGGAGAAGCATGCGGCGCGTACAGCGCGCACCGAGAGATCGTAACCCGGGTGCAATCCCGATTGTGCTGATGCATCTCGGCGCTCCGAGAATTGCCACCGATCACGTTGTCCTAACATCGTGTCTCCATGTAGGTATATAATACATGTAAGGTACACAATACACCCTGCCGTCTGCGCGCGCATATGGATTTTCGAGAAGAGATTTAAGTCTGGATTTTCGTTTACAACATTCCGCCTTGCGTTTCGTAACGAGGAATCTGAGCGAGCAAAACAAACGTGCATACTTGTGTAAAGAGCTACATGGTTTTATTTGAAAGCTAGAACACGTATGCTCCGCGACGAGCAAGACATACAAGGAATTTAAATTTTTGTCATCGATCAGAAAGCGCGGTGTTCTGTGTTTTTCGATTAAGAGAATTGCGCCGTCTACGTCTCTTACCGGATCGATATACACAGACTGGCGAAATCGCAAGTTACGCATAGACGGGATGATAGTTATTTCGAATCCGATCGGTGGTACTTTGCCCGCCGAAGCAGCGAGAAACTGACTGGACCAGATGTTGTCTAAATCCGTACCATCACGCCGACATGAACCTTTCTCCTTGCCCCTCTCTCTCTTTCTCTCTCCCCCTTTGCTTCTCGGTATTACTGTGCAGAGCCATTTTCCATCTTTACTACTACTAGCTGTCACCATCGAGACTAACATCCGAGGATTCCTTATCTTTCTGTCTAAACAAAGGTACACCGGCGAAACTTTTCACTCTTTATATTAGAAAATTCGAGAAAGAAAGAAAAGAAAGAAGCAGACAATTTTTATGTTCAAGTTTCGATCGAGCATTTTTGCATTCAATTATTCAGGATGGAAAGAGAGTAATGTGGAAGTTTTAGGACGCAATCAATTGGGCGCGTGCACGGCCCAGTGTAAAGGACCAATCTAAAAAGGACCTATCACGAATTTCGTTGGATTTATCATCCATCTCGTTACTCGCCGCTCGCCACATTCGCGCGCGTGCGGCGGCGACGGACACGGCGCGTGTATATTTCTGGCGGAACGTCAAGTGGGATAAGAAGAGTATTTCTCTCAAAGCGGTTGAGAGGTTGCACAGGCCGCCTCGCAAAGGTCGCGTTTCGAGGGACTCGAAATGCGAATCGAATGTCGTTTGCACGTCCTAAATTCCCAACGTCTTTCAAGGTAAAAGAAAACGTACACGGAATCGCGATTACGGTTATACGGATACGTCGATGCGATTGACGTACGTGGGCGTCGTTATTCTTGCCAAAAGGATTAAAATGTGACCTAAACATATCAGACTTTCGTTTATCCTCATTGGCCAACCGAGCTGAGAGGGTCGTTTAGCATGACTCGCTGATTTGGACAATTTTTCCTCAAAGAGCTCTCAGAGATTTTATTTATTTACTTATCTAATGACACGAGAAAGTCCGAGATGACATTTACTCAGTGTCAACCGGGCGTAAATTTGCTCTTTTACATGCAACTTTCATTTGTCGTTCCATCTATCAATTTTCAATTTATCTTTTGTTAAAAGATGAATCGTATAAAGAGTAATAAAAAGCAACGAAACATTCGCGCGATTTTGTTTCTTAAAGTTAAAGAGATATATACGCGTACAAGATTCGCGAACCCGGTATCGCGACGTTAAGTCGTTGTTGAGGCAATCGCCAATTTCTGTTGCATTGCTGGTTTCACCATTTCGGTTTTACCGCGCACGCCGTAAAATCGTGCGAATCGAATATCCAAGTTTACGGTTCGTTATGCGAAACGACAAATCACTTTAGACCGTGCCGTTGATAGGCGAAACGATTACGTTGAAATCCTGTAATAAATCGCTCGCGTGACGCGTCGGCAAAACTACAATTTATTTCTCATATCGCTGACTACGATTAAATGTGTTTGTCTTCGCAGTTGTCATACACGTATGAAGATGCTATTTATTATCAAGTTATAAAATTTATTGCAGCTTCTTTCGGTCTTAATCTTGGTGAAAGGTTCGTGATATTTGTCGGTGCATCAGTAATACTACACCGATCATCAATATAATAATGTATTATTATATAATATTCTTAGCTTTGGCATAAAAGTGAAATAAAATTCCCCAAAATTATAAGATCCCGCTTTATAATCTGACAAAAGTATCAATACGTATTTATTGTATATTATCTTTGTTGACATACGTACTTGAAATTTTTCAGATATTTCACAATGTTAAGTGCGAATTTTTAAATGTTTGGCCAGGAACGGGCACATTTCCGGTCATGGCACTTTGCTAAAATAAAATATTTCTCGCGTCAATTATACGTTTTTACGTCTCTTGCTAAATGCGCGCCACGGTAACACACGGTGGTTAGTTTCTTGCAGTTTTCAATGACGCGCACGATAGAAGTTGTTGTCGGTTCGAGGACAAAAGCGACACGAGAGAGCGAGCCGGTGTCTCCTGACTGCAGGTGGATTCTCGAGTGAAAAAGTGAGAGCGCGGAGGGGAGGAAAAAAAAAGAGGAAAGAGAGCGGGAGTGAAACAGAGTCTTCGACTGCGTGGCTTTCTCATTATCGCGATTGTTCCGCAATGAGTACCGACAATACGGCCAACACAACGACGATTTTTTTCGTCGCAACTTGAAAGAAGAAGAGTTCCCTTCCACTTCCCATCCCCTTTCGCTCCTTCCTTCGCTCGTCCAGTCACAACTCTCTGTCGTGATTGAACATAACTGATACGAGGTTACAGAGTGTCAATATTACGTCATCGGTTCCTACCTTAGAACTTCTTGTTTCCTACCTTAGAACAGAGTTTCGTTGTCGCCGCTCTTCTTGACACCGTACATAAAGATTCCGACGAGGCTGAAATCAAGTTTAAATTACCTAACCAGTTTGGCAAGCCTGCCTTATCTTTTTTTTTTATATTTGCTAACAAACTAATAAGGGAACTATCGTTGGCGGAGCAAACTTTTTTTTAAATCTGTCGAAAATTAGGAGCGCGTGTGCATCGGTTGAGAGATTTGGCGCATATTCAAAAGTGCGGGTTCCAGTTGGACCTGGCATTTGAACATTCAGACCTGTGCCAATTTTTTTCTCCAGCGACTCGTCATTCCTCGCGGCCTCGGTTTACGATACTTGCGGCGATAAGTCCGTTCCAATTTCTTTATACCGCTGAAACGAGAGCTCGAGAAATATTCATAAACGGAGAATTTGATCCGAGCATGAATCGCGGGGATATATGCAGAGACACTATTTGGCAGCTGGGAGGCATTCCGATAGAAGAGAATACGATCGATAGCTAGTGTCTTTCCCGTGATCGTGTGTGTAAAATGTCGTTCATTTAATAATTATTATCCGCGCTTAGGCTAAGAGCTACTGTTTGATGCATGATACGACGACATAGGTTGTGCCGCCGAGATGGGAAATTTATGGCAACGTTGTCGCCCTTGCCAATTTCTTATTTATCTCTATTTACGCATCTACTTCCCGTGTAACCGAACCGTGTAACATTTCATAGAGTTCAGTCTTTATTACTGCAGGCAATTACTTTGCGAGTGCTGCTTCGTGTTTCATGCCCCGCTCTCCCTTGGATAGCTAACGAAGATCGCCTAACGTTTGTCAAATTTATCGCTCTGTCGAATCTGTTACGACACCGATTAATTATCGCGAGTTGTACGAGAGAATCGACGTTCGCTGCAGCTAGGAAAAAGGATATCGAATATATCTATAAAATTCACTAGCGTCTTCCCAGCGCATAATTACTAACGAGACAATTAGAGGAGGAGATGCCGTTGGCAGAGATCCTCGGCCAAGTTCTTCTCTTCCTCATCATTTATTTGAGCGTCCGTGTTAAATCGTTTTAATCGCTCACCTTTAACAGACTTCGGTTTAGCTAAAGGACCGCACCGGATGAAAGACCGCGCGCAGTTGTTCGCCGCTATTCCGCCGTCCGGTCTCTTTCCCGTCGAGCTACGTCCGTTTCGTTACAGCGGTGAACGATGTCGCGAAGACGACAGGTGGGACTCGGGAGAACGCGGCCGGCCAAGGAGACTAACCTAATTTGCGGAGATAAAACGGTAGGCGAAAGTGCGCGCACCCGGGAAATCCATTAGAGTTCCTGCGGCTTTTCACATTTTCTAAAATTAAGTACTACACGTGATTCTCGCGGTCCTTTGGTTAGCCTCGAAATTCCTACTCTCTCTCTCGTCTCACAATTTATAAATAATTATCAAGTCCTCTATGAGTAATTCTTGTCTCTGGCATCTTGTTAAAAACAATAAAATATGACAATTGCAAGCGGAAATAACGGTTTTGTTGAATGTCTCAAATTTGAGGCATTCGCGGGTTACTCCTAGGTAATGTTAATTCACACAACTTGATTGTATATATCAATTATTCGAGTTAGCGAGTTAAAACCTGAAAATCTATGTTACAGTTGAATAGAGATTAATATATTAAAAAAAGAGACAGGGAAGGGAGGAAGGGGGGAACTTGGGCGAGAGAGCGTGTCTCTCCGACCGCGAGCGACGTTTAATCGGGCCGAGCGGTACGTGGACCATGACCAACGAGAAACCGTGCCCATTCTGGTTCGCCCACGTGACGGTGACGACCACGGTGATTCTGGCACGGTATCTGATCGTGCCGAACGTTTGTCGTTGACTTTCGCGACGCCGATGATGGATCACCGCTGCGGGATTACCGCAACGACACTCCATTCGTTCAAACAACACGGAGATTAAATCCAAATATACTCGCCACGCCAATTTAGAGCAATGAGCGATCCAGCGAAGTTCGCGAGACCCGAACGTCGATCTTGGATGGAAGTGTCATCATGATGAAAGTGACCATGGAGTCGAGAACTTTGGAGTGCGAGCGTGCAAGCGCATTCTGAACGTCTTTACGATGCATCGATGAAAATTTCATAAAGCTCGAGTGCGATAGACATCTCACAGAAATATTCGCAAATAAAATCTATTTTGCTGTCTGTTCGACATAACACAACGCGAGTGTTTTGCGTTTCTGAGAGAAGAAAAACTGTTGCGATGCAACTGTAAAATGGACTCTAACAACGATCGTTATTTATAGGAACGTGCGCGGGATTTTTCGATAGACATTTACAATTGACCGTGTTTGCATGCAACTGTATATAAAAGTCTACGCGCACGTGTACGCACGAGTTTCTTACATTAACTTGATTCGTTGTATACATTTCCATCGTTTTAACATTTTAATATAATATAAACTACGAATTATTACAACGCGAAGGAAATAAATCGTTAATAAAGGAATCGTAAATTTTAGAAGCCGATCGCGAATCATTGATTCCTATCGTTCGCATCATATTATTGCCCGCCGAAACGCGAAACACGCGCGACGCGACGCGACGCGACGTGGGCCGGGTGCGTCGTCTGTATCCTGGCACCATTTCGATCGTATTCGTTCGCATTCGTTCGCTTTATTGCCGCGGTACACAGCATAAAATGCCTGCGCCGCGCGCCGCGTGCCGCGCCGTGCAAATGGCAAAAGAGGATTTACGACTTCCTAGTCAGACCAGATGGAGAAAGTAGACACGATCCGTGCCGTGCCGGCCGGCGAGCCGTGCACCGTGTCTTCCGTTTATAGTCGAGAACGACCCACAATGTGCAATAGCTGTTCCATCCTGGCTCTACGCGTTACTCGATGTTACAGCGTATCTCTCCTGTCTTTTCGCGGTATCGATCGCAACCGCAAGCTGCGAATTTTCGCTATTTTCGACGGCGTATCATTTTCATTCTCACGTTAGCTGCCGCGTGAACTGAAATACATTTACGAATCGTTCATTAGCGCGGAAATATTTACGCCAGAATATTACGGGCGAAAGTCGATGCTAATTTATCGACGCGATTAAACGCGATGTTGATGGCATCCGTTGATGTTCCACGGTTCAAACTGACGCGCGATTGAGTTTGACGGATCTTCGATTTTTCGAGATGAACGAGACACGGGCGAGCATTTTCATTATTCACGGCACATCGGTAGCATTAATTATAGTACCTTGATTTTGTCGATGTTGATTAGACCGGTCCCGGGGCTGTGCGTTTCTCACATGTTTCATCGCTGTTCAGCCAGTTAGCAAAGTTTGCACCGCAAAACTTGAACGAGTGGCGACTCTAACGAGTAGCGCCGTGCGTTTTTCTGCAAGTTGATAAACAAGAACTAAACGTGCGGTAGTATCTTCCGCCAAGTGTAAACTAATGCAAAACACGCGGGTATCTTTACCGAATTTGAGAAACTCTGAAATTCATAGATTTCGATCAATAATAACGACTGATGAACTAATCAAGTTCCGAGTAGACTCAATCGATAGCTTGAGTTTAAATTATAAAAGTGTTTTTATTTTTCGTCTACGCATACAAGCGGAGATATTGCTTTGCAAAGTTTGAATTTTGCAAAATTATGCTTAAGAATCGTCGTCGTTGTCGCGTAGTCGCTCAAGTAGTGATAGGAGAATGTACCTTTCGTTTTCTACGTAACACAATGTAACGCTTCGTGTGTATTGTTCGTTTTTTCGATGGACGAGTAATTATTGACGGAGGACACTGAATTCTCACGCTGTGCGCCATCGCGAAAAAGCGAAGGCTCTCTCGAGATTTCGAAAGCGAGGAAACGCGCGCATCGGTTTCCATTTTTGTCCTCGCAATTTGCGGAGAATAAATTTCAAGCTGCTTTAGATAGAAGTACGGCGAATATATCTCCGACTATACTTGTTTCCTTCCCATTGCCAATTATCTTCGAAATAATGCTGTTGAAAGTATTTTAACGGCGTTGACGCAGTGCAGCAACCTGCTCTTTCTCGTCAGGCATTTTGCAGAGATAATAGCGTTGTCTCTCGGTCGCTGTCATTCGCGAGCCGGCGGAATCGTGCCCCTTATCACCGCCGTACGAGCGGACAAACAATGGCGGCGGACAATGGCAGCGCTCGATCGACGACAATGGATTTTGTCGTGTTCTCTAATCCGCGCCGGGACGCGCGCATCGTCCGCCTCGACGAGATGCGTTTCTCCCTGCACTCGGGTAGTCTCGCTAATTAGCGAGTATTTGTCTTCTCACGTTCTTCGACACGATGGTACACGTCAAGAATTTATTTAGTAATTTTTTTTTATCGGTCTAATAAACCGAAGAAAATTTAAATTTTGAATTTTTTCAAGTACTGCTTGAAAATTTTAGATAAATATCTTAAAAATCTTGAATTATTTACTTTAATAATTTTCTAATTCTATATTTATTCGTATCCCAATACGAATAAATGTAGAATTAGAAAATATTAATTCAAGATTTTTCGTTGCGATTTGACGTCGCTACGTCTCGCTCTGCGATACTGGTACACGTACGAGAAACAATGTATACAGATAGTCTCTGCTAATCCTGCTAATCGAGAGTTAACCCTTGCTCCAGGAAATCACCCCGGAAAGCCTCAACGAGATTTCCTCGCGCCAGGGACGATCCCCTCGTTATTATACAGAGAGGGTGGAATAGACGGTCGAATAATTCCACTATTACTGACATCGATATCTACGGCGTGTCATGAATCGTTCGGCCGTTTGTCTTACGATTGTTGCGAGTCGGAAAATACAGCGGAAAATACAGCGTCGCGTCGAACAATGAACCGCGTACAACCGTACCCAAGTTCGCCGGGATTTACACGTGTAACGAGCGAGCTCCTCCTCGTCCCTCCATGGATGGTTAAAAACCAGCGCGCAAAAGTGGGCACTGCAAGGAACACGGGGAAAGAACGGAGAGAAAGGGGAGAAAGGGAGGGAAAAGACAGTAAAGAGAGAGTAAAGGAGTCGAGGAGAATGGGAATCCATTAACGAGTGCCGTTTTCATACCTTCTCTATGCCGCTCTCGTGCAATCGCCCCTCGCCTCTCGATCCTCTCGCCACTCGCCCCCTTAGCCAGCTGTATCTCTCTCTCTCTCTCTCTCCCCCTCCCCATCTTGTTGCTTGAAAGAGCATTCACCGGCACAATAGATCGTTCATTACCGATACCAGGACCCGAAAAGCGGGAAGATAGTAATGCGAGAAAAAGAGTAGTCGGATGAGGTGCGAGTTTCTAAGTGTGCGTGCGGAGCTTAATCCGTGTGTGTGTGTATGTGCTTTTCATCCCATAAACACATACGAGAATATGTGGGAAAGAATATATAAAAAGAGATGGTTGGTACTTTTAAGAAAGATGGCTTGGGGCTTTTAAGAAATATCTCCATATTTTCTGAAAGCAGCTTGACAATTATGAAATCATATCCGATATTCCGATATTGATTTAAATTTTAAGTTGCTCCTCACTTTTAATTACTTCATTCAACGATTTAATTGGCCAAGGAGGGAGAATCGTATACATATACATATTTAATACATATTATTGGTTACTATTAAGTATATTATTATATTATATGTAAATATCAATCTTTCTCGATATAACATATATGAAAGATTAATTTTATTTAAAAATTAATAGTTTACTGTTTCATGTATTTCATTCTGGCATATTTTGATATAAAGTACTAAATATTCAATATTTGAATACACGAAATAGATAGACTCGTCAATTTGGTAAGGTGAAAGATTCGAACATATCCAACAAGACCGTTCATAATAAGAATGAGCCTAAATTAACTAAGGTCATTAAACCACGTAAATAAACAAAGATCTTAAACTACATTTTATTAACGAAATTGCCCGATAAAGATCTTTTTGAAAGAGTCTTAAAAAACACTGTAAATTTTTGGCTGTCAGAATAGCGAACAATTATATTATGTTTCTATTACAGTAAATTGATTAGAACTGTAATTAATTAAAGCTATTCAACATTTATGTATGAATAAATATATATTCAGTATTCAGTATCGCAGTATTCGTAATTACATTTAAATTATTCCAAGATCATGTCAAATATCATAGATGAAATATCAGCATAATAAAAAAGATCTTTAATTTTTTCCAAATATGTTAAATTGAAGACTTCTCTCAATTGTACCATAATTTTTCTCAAATTCTCGGATTATAATTTTATTTTGTATCTGTTCCAGTGATGTGTTAGGACTGTAAAGAGGATTCGGAAGTGACGGAACTAGCGGACTTTAGGCGACCATCGATGGCGGCCGCGAGTTTTCCTCCAAACTTTTCGAACGTCGGTGTACTAGAGAATTGGTGAGTATATTTTTATTCTAATTGTTACAAATTGAATTTGCCTTTATAAAAAATAAAAAGCTGAGATCTTGTTTCATCGTTGCGCTCTAAATCAATAGATTAGCTATTATTTATATATTCGTACAAATAATCTTCTTACAATATTGAGCCTCGTATTTAGATTCTTGTGCTAAAATGCATTAATCATGTAACAATCTATTGCGATGAATGATAATAAATAATTAGCGGAAATTTGAGGGAATCCAAACAAATTATTCATAATTGTCGGATTAACTTCCTGTTTAAATTCTCTTCGATTATTTAGCGTTTAATAGAAAAGAAAAGTTATTGTGCGAATGATAAATTTACATCAGACTATGTTGAATTTGTCTGTTATCTCGAGGCTGTAAATTATTGCTTACTTGGCAATATTAATTTTACAAGTATACATATTTATATCCAAATGTAACGCGATCATATCAGAAGTATATAATTGATTTTAATGCATGAAAACTCAGCTTTAATTGCAAATAGATTAGGCTTGTGCTATGTCTGCATGTCGGTATTGCGTAAACTTACATTTCCTGTCTCAACTGTTTTACGATCATTGTATATACAATGCACGTTACACATTGTAAGAAGAAGAAGGTACATTCGCATCTACGATGAGATCTTGATGGTACTGATGGACTAGCTTAATAAATAATTACGTTATTTGCACTTTTTCCCGCTCTTGAATATTTTTTCACCGAAGACAGTTAATAAATCATAAACTATCTTTATAGGTAAATTCAGCATTTGTAATTTACAATATATAAGAAACCATTTCTGAAATATTATTAAGGATGTTGGGAGATCATTAATCATTATAGATTGCGTCGTTTAAACAACTTGGTTAATAATAAGTTGGAAAAATTGAAATTTTACCAAGGCGAGATCTACTTGAATTCAATTAAGGAACAAAATTCTGTCATCAAATTATACAGTCCTTAAACTTAAATCGCGAAAATGTTCTCATCAACTTTGTCTTAATCTTAATTACAAAGTCCGTACGTTCGCGTACGTTGGTTGCAAATCATTCTTGCATACCCGAGCGAGTCGAGATCCGGTATGATATTCGGACGTCGCCGGGCACAATAAAGTGGCTTAGACAATGCGGCATTGTTGTATACACGTTTCGAGATATCTTGCGCGGAAGGTCAGACGCTGTATTATCGTCCGTCCGTCATGAACGAAATGGAATGGTTGCGGCGAAAAGACGCGGCGGGGTGAAAAGTAGGTTTCTTCTATTTTCCAGTTTTGATTAAAGTTCCTTTAGGAAGAGCGAACACATAACGATTCTTCATGCGCGCGCGCGTGTACATATGTTGTACATATGTATATACACGTACGAACATAACACACACATAACGGGATGAAAACTCGTGCGCCACGCATGCCTTTCGTATTTCCCTTTTCCCTGACATTTCCGTCATATTCTCGCGGTTCTCTAGCCGAAAGGAAAACAGGAAGGTCCGTATATTTGCGATCAAGCCTTTCTTCTAGCCTTCACCCTTTGTTCCTGACCCGCGAACCTTGCTCCCGCCAAAGATCGAACAAGGAGAATAGTAATCAAAAGATCCTTTGTAGCGAAGCGAAATGTTTTCTTAGGAATACCGTGCCCGCGAGACGACGTACTATTACTGTTACTTACGTGACTGTTGATTATCTACCGAGGCTGGCTCTAAACGGAAAACGCCAATATCACATGTCACGTTACGCTTCGTAATTCGTAACGAACGCAATTCCCGAATCCCGAAATAGTTGAGAAGTCGCGCGTGGTTTAATCGTACGAGAATTTGTAATATCCGGACACGCGTGCACGCGTGTGCGCGTTTATATAAATGTACGTGTGCGGGACACTTGAGCGATATTTATATATTTAAGCGTATATGTGCGACGAACCGCTCCGTAACGCTTTTCATTATAGCGATTAAATGCCGCATCGATCCCTCGAATGTCGATTAGCGGCATTAGCGCGGAGAAGGATTATATCATTTACCGCGACTGTGTCGCGTCGCGTCGCGTCGCGTCGCGTCGACGTCATGCCGTCGCGTCGCAGCGATCTCTCTCGTTAAAAGAATTTAAATTAATAACGGATAGGCTCTCTACGATGAAATGAGCGTAAAACATACTTATTATTCACAAAATTAGACATGCATCGCGATATGTGCTATTTTAACATGCTCTAATTATTCTTATTCGTCGTAGATTTCTGAGATGAATATCTGCAATAAAGGACTAAAAAGGGCTAAAAAAAATATTCTCTATTTGATGAATATTCTAAAAATGTCTTTTTCAATTTTGATCCTCTTGTCCGACGTATTCTACGCGGTTGCAACGTACTTTGACTTTGAAAGTGACAAAGACTCGCCGTGTTTTAAAACACGACGTCTCGTTTGCGAACATTCCTCAGGCTTCAGGCATTAGTCTATTTGCGAACGTGTTTTTGCATCCGCGCCCGCGTTGGCATATTTGGCATTTCGGCGCTTTCTCGTTACACGCGTATACGTATGGTAACGAGAGGATGTTAAATGACGAGCAACGCGGCGCGCGTCATTCTCATTGTATACTTGGTTGCGAGAGGGAGAGAATGGCGAACAGGGCCGTCCGTATTTTCGGACGTTCCATTGAGAAAGGAGGCCCGTTGACGGCCGCGCGTTGACGGGCTTTTCTTTGCGCTTGACTTGCGGCGACTTAAAGGCGCGCATGTGAGGACGACGTGTGAGCAGGTGCTAGGTCGCCCACGCGACGTATATTGGTCGACGAGATGGAGTGGGTGGCGTCCACAATTAACCGACGTTACCGGCGCGCGTACGTCATAAATTGATATTACGCCAGCGGGGCGGACGTGTCGCGCGTACTCGGTACTGTCGGTGACAAACCGTTCGGATTTTTCCTAGCGGCGCGTGGAATTAATTTGCGCGACGGCGGCGGAAATAGAGATTGAAACGAATCTCGCCGGCCGAGATTTTCCAGGGGACTCGACGCGACTGTATCGCGACGCCAGCCACCTCGACATCGCCGGCCCCACTTCCGCTCTCGCTGGGAGAAACTTCTAAATGAGTTTGAATATTTGATAAATTCGGAAAACATCGCGTCGCGCTGTTTCGCACGTCCGCTTTTATTTAGATCTATTACAGCGGCATATTGGTTATCGGCAAAAAAAACATCGAATGTTCGTCACCGTTTTTTTTTTTAATTCTTTTCTCATTTAAAATGCCATTTTTTTTCGTGCTTCCACTTTTGTTTAATTTTATCTACGATTAACGTATAAGCGTGTCACTTGTAGAGCGGTCGTTCAGGTTGCTTCCGCTTTCATGTCACGAGAAACTTGTGCAGCGATGGAAATTTACGCAAGTTTCAAATCTTTCAAGATATTTCGAAACGCATTTTTTACGCGTGGTAAAGACTCACCATACGGCAGATTCAATATCGGATAAAACCTTCCCTCTTTCGATCGATTTCCATTTCATCGGAGCTTAAGATTTTCGTCAGGAATTCTATTAGCGGTATTAACTCTCGCGCGGATATGATTTTGCACATTGCGCCACTATTATCTTGAATTTTACACAAGCCAATGCGCTCACTGATAATCCCTCAAAAGCAAATCTGGGACAAGAAATCCGAATAGCCAAATGGAATATAATTAAAGTGTTCTCTGTATCGACTTTCAAAAAAGAAGTAATTGTAAAAATAAAAATATTATTAGATTAATTGAACAGAATTAAATGTCTATTCATCTAACGAGACAATGTGTGTTTGCAGATTAAAAATATACAGTTAAAGCTCCTTATTTGTGGATTCATTATTCGCACAGTAAAAACTTGTAATTATCTTTTATTCACGACCAGAAAATTCGCGGTCAACATTTCACTATTCTTTTCTATTATATTTCTACTATATTTATTGATAAATAAAATAATCGTCATGACGTCTTCATGAAAATTGATCCCTCAATGGAGAAAAGTTTAATTTTTAAAAGAAAGCTGGAAGAAGCAGTGACTAAGCTGAGTTCAACAGCCTGCAAAGTGCTGCAAAATAAGAAAAAAAATTATTACATTTTTAAAACCAGTTTCTGATCAACTATTTAATAATATTTAAATAATTTGTTGTAATTTTAATAACATATCTCAGAAACAGAAAATATTATGCAATCATTGAATATGAGTTACGTGTTTGATCGTTAATTTGAAATAATCTTTTTTAATAACATTTTTCTTAATCTTTAATTTTCTGGGATTTTTCGTATTTTCTGTACATCCATATATTTTATTATCTCATATTTGCGGCATTTTGGCAGAACCTATCCCTTACGAATAAGAAATTTTAACTGTAATGTTAAAATCTATTACAAGGATAAACGTAACATCATTTTAATTAAGTAAAAAAATATTTCATAGACCACATGTATAAATATGAAAAATATAAATAATATAAAGTATTGTGGAAAGAAAGGGCCAGATATATTTGTGTATAATAGGATTATCGAGATCGCAACGCGCGCGCCGAGAAAATTGCGCGAAATCACTTTTATTGCGTAATCCGTGCGCGAGGGACAATCCTCGAAACCATCTTAGTGGCCCAGAATAGAGTGTATCACCTCTTGTATCGCACGTTCTCGTTCCACCGGTGAGGAAACCACAGCGATGGCCCTACATACCACACAGCAGGGTCGTATAAACGAGTTTTCGGTGGAAGTGGCTCGACCCACGAGTTTCCGGTGTCGCAGAATTGCCTTGGCCGGTAACGCCTTTGGCCACGGTATACCGCACAGCCGCAATCTGTTCTACATTATCCCCATGTCTAAAATCGCCGCCGATAAATGCCGCTACACGATCTCGACATTTTATTTCAAGCTGTCCCATTACGATATAATCGTACCCTTGTCGTTCTATCGCATTTCTAACTACCCCGTTAAGATACAATGCCATATCGACATGTTGGTTGAAATGGAAACGCGACATTGTGTTTACAGCTGACTTTTGACACGTGTTTTCGGGTTCCTTAGACAAAAATATAAAATATTCCTTGCGTTAAATTTCTAATATTTTCAAAAGTTGTTAAAACTTTTATAGTATAATAACCGTTGCTAACAAAATAACATAAAGATATCTCTAATCTTTTTATACGTGGAAGCGTATTACGATGTGTTGTCTAATTTAATAAAAGTATCAGAG
>VBVR01002977.1:7532-19628 GCA_011638315.1 Tetramorium parvispinum | reverse complement strand
GTTCAAGAATATTTGAAACGTTATACATAATATCATAATTACATATGTATAATCTAATAATTTCTTTGAAATATGTATATTTCTCTTGACATGTAAAAGATTATTATTTATAACAGCAATAAATATATATAAACAAAGACATTATTTGACAACAATATATTTTAGTTAAAAAGACTTTTATTGTTGCGAATTTATTATATTATATTTTATTTTATTCTTATTTTACATTCTCAAAATAATTTGTATTAACAAATTTTAAAATATTCTGCGTATTAAGCGTATCAATATGACAACAACATTTAGATAATTACTTTAAATTAATGACAAAGTACGTATAACAATGTTTCAAAGTTAATTAACGATAATGGAGAAGTAGAAGTCATTTCATTTTCGTCTTACTTCATTTTCACTAACTTTCATTTAACATTGTACCGAATTGAATGATCTGATTCAATTAATTCGTATATTTGATCAAAACTATTCAATGCTCATTTAGGTTTCTAGGTTCTTTATGTATAATTATAATCGGTATATTATATTATATAAATTATATTATTCATTTATTCTTGTTAAACCTTAAAGATATATTTCCAACAAAGACTCAAGGTAAAACGCTATACAATACTAATTAATAATGTTAAAACTTATGTACAAAATAAAACTGATTTACAAACTTAATATTGCGATAAAAGTTTAATAATTACATTAAATAATACAATTTAATTTTAATGCACCGATTGTATTCATTGATTTATGCGTTCCATGAATATTCTGATGGAACCTTACCTTCAGCTACGAAGCGACTCAAAGGACTGGCTTGTAGAGTTTCAACGGGAGGTAACTTTAATGGAACATACTGACAAAACCACCAGGATATGTTGTAATACATTTAACGTATCTATATAACATAGTCGTTTCATGCAGTACATCGGAATGATCTCTACAAAACGCTTGCCATTGAGAACGTAATAAACTCCTTGAATTACATTTAAAAACTTGACAACAAATCTTAAGGATGTCAGTAAACAAAGAGTGATGAGGCCAAATGTAAAATAAAAATTAATGAACTAAAGATACTATAAAAATTTTTGTTACACGAAGAGATTAAAATCTTTTGTAATAGAGATTTTAATGAACATTAAAAAAAGATATTGAGCCATTAATAAGGATATAAGGAAATATGCTAATGATAAGGATTTAAAATCTTTTTTAATCCACTCTATTTAAACTGTTCTAACGAACTCTTTTCAAAATCATATCTGTGATGACATGTTAAAAAATCATGGAAACTTTTATTTTTGTTTTTATCATATATTAATTGTCATATATTAATTGTCAGAACTTTTCTTAGAAGTTATTTAGAAGTTTCAAAAAATGTCAGATTATCGAAAAGAAAATTGCAAATTTCTTGAAACTATATTCATATTTACACCTACGCAAATATTAAAAATTTTAAAAATTAAAAATTAGAAATTTAATATATATAATTCAAAAGTTGAAAAATTTTTAATTTTGAAAAAATATCTTCAGAAATAGATGAATTGTCATAACGCATTCGAGTGTTTCTGTGACTCTCTCGGATATAGCTGGTGAACGTTTTAATCTTGGCCTCGGCCAAGTTACAAGATGTAACGATAGCTGTACTCGAGTGTTAGGACTATCGCACACAAAATTGCATAGCCGCATATGCATAGCATAAAATCATCTGGACCAATGAGCATTAAGCATAAATCAATATGGCGACTTTATGCTCGACGGTCCAGACAGGTCTTATGCTATGCATATGCGGTTGTGCAATTTTGTGTACGATAGCCCTTAGACTCTCGCAGACTCAAACGCGCAATCTACCGTAATCCGATAACGCTCTTGGAACTCGCGTATTCTGTATCGTATTACCTGCAGTTTTGAGATAAGAAAGGATTTCTTAAAGAAGAAATCAGCGCCGACTGCGAAGAGACCAATATTCGCATTGGCCTCACGTACTTTCCTCGAAAGAACAGCTTTCGCTCTTTCGCCTCATACACCGCCATAATTCTTCGCGACGAAAAAGCTTTAAGTACTGCGCCGCGCAATGTTTCTTTCGATATTTCGACCACCTTCGGTAACGAAATTATAGTACACAGGATTTCCCGAGAAAGGTTTATGGTTGTAGAGCGGAATTCTGCAGCGAAGTTGGGAGTGCTTTTCTCAACGAATGGCTTCTCTGAGATTATCAAAATTCTTGAAATTATTATTCTTGAAATTAAATGAAAAGTTCGGTAAAGCTGAAATTTCAGATTAACTTTTAAATGTCAGCTTTAAAGACTCACCCGTAACTTGTAATGCCAAATATAGTAATTATACAGGTGTCTTCACCGCAACCGCTGTATAATACTTTAATAACGTATTTTGGAGAGATTATGTCCACGGCTGCAAATTATAGTGCAAATAAATTTACTCTTATAACTGTAAATACAAGATTGGATAAGAGTACGAATGTCATAAACATCATCTGGGATTTGTTGCATTTCTGTGTTTTCCCTCTGGGCTGTACAGAAACAAGACTTTCCGGCTTTTTCGTTTCCCATTACGGCGTATTAACGGCAAAAAATAACGTTACAAGAAGATTTTGTTCTTACGTATAACCTTAATGCAATGAGCTATGCTCGCTTCTAATTCTCCGTAGTTGCAATTTAACGGTCCGTCACATATAAATAAAAAAGTAGCTAATGGTTATTAATCTCAGTTGAGCTTTGGGTAAAGTAAAAAAGCTAATTTTATATAATATTTTTGTTGAGTTAAAAATTATTGTATGCGCATATTAATTCTGTCTCTTTCTCTTCTTTTCTTTTTTTTCTCTAAAAACATTAATTCCGTTGTATATATTGTACACTAATAAATAAATTTCACATAACATAGCGAACCATAATTAACACTAACAATAATAAGATTATAATAAAAAGCAAAAATCTTTTACTTTTAATATAATTATTGCATAATTATATTAAGTCTAAGATAAATTGTTTAATTGCGATGTATAATCAATCAACCCTTTCAGTATCAATGATACTGCATGTGGTTTGAGGGTATGTTGGAAAGTAAAATGGATTGTGCCATATATGACACGATCACTTTACTTTATATCGTAAATTTTCTCCTCATGTTAATATGAGAAATTTCATAAAATTTTTAGTGTTATTAATATGAAATAATTTCTCACTTTTTTAATACTATTATTATCTTATAATTTCATAGCTACAACATCAAGTCAATAGAACTTTTATGAATAAGAAAAGATATCGTTAAGCCAATTTCGCTGAATGTAAAAATAAATGATTGAAAATAAGCATTTACAAAATTAAATAAATTTTGATTAATGAATATAAAAAAGCGGAAAAAAAAGAGATAAATATTTATAATATTCTTTTTTGTATATAATTACTTGAATTAAAAATTTTAATATTTAATATAACATTTCTTTTACACAAGAAAGTAAAGTTCTTTAGAGATTATTCTGGATCTTGGAGACTTAAAATTTTACTAGCAACCAAAAGTATTTCTGTATGACCTGTTTTGTTAGTTCAAATCAGAGGATGATATAGATATATATGTTACCACATTTTATAATTTAAAATATGTTCACGTTTCTATCTTTATTAATAGCATTTCTGTATCCTGATGGCGTAGCTTGCATATTAAAATAAAAAAGAAACCATTATCTTGAAAGTAGAACACACTCTTAAAAAAGGTGTTAATTCGTGTTAAATCGATACTCGAAAGTCTCAAAGTATTGTTGCTTCTTCCACGATGCTGATTGGTTATATCGCAACAAGGTATCGAAATATAAAATGGTAATATATCAGTGCAGTTATATTATATTAGAAGCGCGTACGTAATATATGCAGTTATACATATGACGTACGCGCGAACTTTTTTACAATAAGCGTTTTATGAAACATCGTAACGCATGACCATCGATGAAACTTTTCTCGTTTACGTCAACGTTCAAAGCAGAAATCGCGCATCTACTTATGCTACAAGCAAAACCACATGGCCCGATACTGAAATTTAATCATGCTCATAACTATTTTCCAGAAATCATATATGCAATAATTTAGCTAGAAACTTGCTTTCGTTACTTACTGCGAAAGGATTCTCAGTTTTTTTTTCATTCTCTAGCTATGAAAACTATCTTAAAATTTACAGTAATTTACAAGAAACAAGAAAATTACCTCCGAGAGTTAAACGCAATTCATAGTGCATGAGTTAGTTAAGCTAATTAATATTCAATTAATAATTCATAACATAATTATAAATTATATGTTTTGGGTCTACTTCAAATCCTTAGCGACGCAGTGACATGTAAGTTAAAATATCTTAAGCTTTCCGTATAAATTTTAATGTCGATATTCTTTAATTAGTTAATTATTTATTACTTTTAATTATATTAATCTATCTCTTAAATTATTGTAGTTAAAATTGTACATTATTACTAATTATTATGCAGGTGAATGTTATTGCTAATATTGTTGCATAATCTGATTAATTAAACTAATAATTACACAATAATAATATGAACATAATCGCAATGTATCTATACTAGCAACAATAGAGAGAACCATTAGATCTCTATTGTTTCTCATTTACATGTAGAAATTATTAGTTTCGCCTTTGTTTTAGACATGGTTATTCATGTAGGATTTAAAGGAATATGCCGTCGGAATGTTTAAAGGCAGCGTACATAGATACAAGCGTGTTACTCATACAAAAAGCACTGAAAGCCCTCGCAGCTCGTAATTTCGCGGGAATTACATTGCCGCGTGCGGAATTTTGCTTGCAATCCGTTATTGCGACGTGATGCAACCCGATGTCACGCGGATATAATAAACTTGACCGGTGTAACGATCTTACTAACGTATTTTATCGCAACAATCCCGGTCCACCCGGCGCGTGCATGATTTAGCGCGATCTGACCGCACGGCCCGATCCGCTCGTTTCCGCTCTACGGAGAATGGCTTGTGAGTTTCCGTCACGATTAATTTCCCGCGGATGGTCGTCTGAATTAATCTAGGAAATTAGTACCTTCGTAAGTAACTGCAATTACACGACAAAGCACGGCCATCGATTAGCCTAGATCGACTCTCGCTTCACATGTTGAGTACACGTTATCTATGTAATGTTAATGCTTTATAATCCCAAAATCCGATTTTCATTTAACACGTGGAAGAAAAAAATTCCCTACCTATCTAATGAAACGTTTTCGTCCTTTTATATACATCTTTATACTTTATATCAATTTCATTGTAAAATTGTTTATGACTCGTCATCAGTGTGCATGCATAAACAGCTTATATAAAAAAGAAACTACGGTACATGAAATTTTGCTTTGTAATCGTATGGGCGACATATTCGTTTCAACATCTCGCGTTCAACGTATGATACTTTTTTTATCTGCTTTTCGCGCACCTGCGTTCAAAATAGTACAGTTGCTGCGCGAAGAATATTCTTGTGAAAGAACTATCATTCCTTTTGTAAGTAAGATTTCCTCTTCCCGTCTATCTCTCTGTCTTTCCTTCGAGGGCCTCCTTTACGTCGACCCTTCTCAATTTCGTGACGACTACCACTCCTGTACGTCCAATAGCGTCGAAAGAAAGGACGGAAACGTGCATTTTCGAGCGACTCGTCTGAGAACTCGGCATGATCGTCCAATCGTATTTTCGTGGCTATCTCTCTGGCCAGTAGCCAATTCTGCGATTTTCCCACGTTGTGGAACGGCCGGTTAAGAAGATCATCGCCATGGAATCGAGTTCGGTGGACCTTCCGGTCGAACGATTTCTGCCGTGACCACGTTTCAATAAGTTTCCGTGCGAAAAATCGAGCGGTTGTTTGGTTTGGAACGGTTACGTACAAAATTTCTGATTTCACACGTAGATATTATTAAAATATTTGATATTTTCTAAAAATTCTGCTTGTCTATTTATTGTCAGATTGAATGGCATTAATTGAAATTACGTATGTGATTTACATGTTCATCCTTTTCGATCCGACAGTATATAGTTACGGATACTACAAATCAGACGTAAGAACCGTGAAACGCCGTTGATGAGGGATCTTGTAGCCTTTTCAATCTCGTAATTACGTCATTGACCTCACCATTCACTCTCAAACGTCTTAGAAAGAAAAAAGGAGGGTGAATGAAAAGAAAGAAATCGGACAAAAAGCTGAAAGGTCTTGCGCGTGTAATGGACGATCGCATTTTCCTCAAGTCTGTGCGGACTTTTCATGAAGTATTCTAATTATTAGAAGAATTAATTAAGAAAGTAAAGGAAGATTATGGTTGAAATCCGTTTCATTTATAAAGCGGTATAGAGAAAACGATTAGTTGTGATATTGTTAGTTTCATTTGTTGCTACATTTTGATACTTACATTGCTTTACTTCGTGCCTTCTTCTCTATATTTTTCCGGTTGATGTGCGACTATATAAACTAGTTGTTTAGGCCAGGAAAACACACAAAAGTTACAATTTCGAAATTGTGCAGTTCGATAACAAGAGTAGTTTAGTAGACAAATTTCAAGCTTATATATACACAAGTATGTCACTAATTGCTAGGAAAACAATCGGTCGTTAGAGTGCCGTTCTAGATTGTTTGCGAAAAAGTTCTCAGAGCGAGCGATACGAGTTTCCGTACTTTCCAACATATTGCAAAGCGGATCGAGTGGAGCTTTTCGCTTATCTACATTCCAACGCGTGGACATATCCATACCTATGATCCTCGCTTAAGTGTCCATTCCGTGGCGTGCAGAAGACGTAAAAATCTTGGGATGTAATCCGCCTGGAAGTAGCAAAAGCCGCAAAAGCCCTCTTCAATTCCACGTAGCCCATTTTATTTCGGGATTGGCATAAGCAATGCGATACTCTAGTATTTGAATAGAAAATGAGAAAATTGATTTTTTGAAAAGTTTTACTTTTCTATTTATAATTGAATAAAATTTTTGAATAGAGAGAGTGTTTGTTTATATATTATATATACATACACATACTATATATGTATACATATATTGTATACATATATCCCAATTTAAAATAACACTTAAAATAAAAATTTCATTAGCAAAATTTAACGATAACGGAAAAGAAAAATTAGCTGAACATAAAAAAAAACATCAAAAAGATAATGATGGTAACTTTCTTAATTGTATACATATATAGTATGTGTCTGTATATATAATATGTGCAATGTATACATATATTCAAATTTTGTCATATTTGCAATGACTTTTTTATTTTGAGATTATGAATAATAAAAATATATCTAATGATTTTGACTCGTTATGCATATTTTTAAAAAATCTGCAATATGTATTTAATTATACCTTGCATTTAGCATGAATTAAATTACAATTGAAAATTATTGCATTTTATCGATAATAATTGTTAGCATATATAGCGAATAATTTAATCCGATAGATTTTGATGAATAAACACGACGCTCCAAGACCACCAGATGTGTTTTAATTGCAATTTTAAAATAGAAATCGTTAAATCCGAAAGAAAAAGCTGATTCAAAAAGCTGTTAAAACATTAAAATGAAATATTTGAGGGCTATTTGCTAGTCTTCGAAGAAAAGATCAAACCCCAGAAATGATCTTTCTTTAACTATCTATTTTACGATGCGGTGTGATATGGGGAACATCAAGCCGTAGTTGTAAAAAGGATAACCTGCATGAAGAATCGAGAGGAAAGTCTGTGGAAATATGGCATGGATCAGACTATCGTAAAATGTACCTATGGATATGCGACGACGCAAAGTTTTCTCCGTTTTGCCATTAAAGCAGCTGACGAGCGCTCGGTTCGCAAAATTGCGAAATTCAGCAGCATCTGCGAGCTTTTATTATTCTGAGAAAGCAAAGAGGGAAAAATGTGAGAAAAGAGAGAGAAAATGAGTGACAATTTCTTATGATAATCGAGAATAAAACTCTTTTTGGACATTTGATTAAAATAACTCAGAATCGAATCAAGAATGGCGAGACAAAATATTTCATGATAGACGATATTAATGGATTAATAATAAAGAGGGAAAAATAAAGAAAATATATATGAGAATGTGCCATTTCTCAGTTTCCTCAAAGTTATTAATTCACGTGAATAAATAATATAATCATTTTTTTGGAATATCTCTTGGCATGAAAAAATATATAACAATTTAATATCTCCTCAAATATTAAATTTTTAATTTATTAAGACCAAGAGAAAATATTAGAGAAAGGAATGATATCGTATGGTCTTTCATTTCTCGTGCTATTTTCGCATTGGATGCGAAACAGATATCAGGTCGACATTCTTAGGACATTTGAGATATCAGTACGAAAGAAGCTGTTGATGACTGCACATTCACGTTATTGAGAAGTAGTTGAAAGGGTCAGTTTGCCCTATTTTAAGATAAGGTCGTGCAATGGCCATCTTACTTTATCAGACGATTTTAAGATATTCGATAGTGTCGTTTTTTCTCAAATTTCAAGTATGATTCGCACAAGAAACATAAAAAGTTACAATATTATCAGAAATGTATTTTTTCGAAAGATTTTTAAACGTAATGAGTTCCGTTAAAACATTAAAAACACATTTATTGTATCTAGAATATTTTTCTTATTATTGATTATGTGTTAGTAAATTAACCAATTAGTGATATAAATTAGTGATAGAAATAAACAGTTTGCCAAAATCTTAGTCTACTCTGATTACGTCTTAACTATTATTCTTAACTTCTTGAAGATCTCCGCGAATTATGATATTTATAATTTTGAGTCAAATGTTACGTTTCAGAGTATTGTTGGTTCCTTGCGTATTCTCCGAATATTACATTCTTGGCTTATTGATCTTCCGAAATCTATATCTATAGTTCTCAACCCTTCCATTTACTATATAATCGTACGTTCGGCACAATTAATACTATAAATGTTCAAATGATATATTTAAGGAAGTTTTCCACAAACTTTACTAAATATTTACTAAATATTTAAAAATATTTTAAGGTTGAAACAAAACTGCCTCGGATTCTTAGATGCTTTAGTTTGACTAGCCTTGGGCGCCGAAACGCTGGAGAATATAAGGGCATACGTGAGGGTGTTTCACTGTGCTCGACCGAGGGTCAACGTTGTTTTCGGAAGATTGAGAAGGGTCAGCGATGTTTGTATAGTAGAGATGAGAAAACGGCGTTCTCCTTGGAGAACGCTGACGGAATTTTAGATGCGGACTTGTTAATAATGATCTAGGGAGATAACGAGTCTTTTTAAATCTCGTTCCATAATCCAGAGTTTATGAAATATTTATTCATGAAAATAAAAAGAAGCTTTTAGTATTTACGTATATTTTTTTATTGAATAAATGTGTGAATGTATGTGTGGCATACGATAATATTAATTTTTAAAAACTAAAAAATTATCGATATTATGTTAATTTGGATTTGATTTATAAAATTAATTTTAATTTTATTTTTAATAATTTTTTACGATATTTGTGAATATTGAGATATATTTCATAAGATTTTATAATATCGATGATAATATTCGTTAGTAGGTATTATTCAAGTTTAGTACTATCAAATTTCTGAACATGATAATTTCACTAGTTTTAATATTTTGTTAAGAAAGGAGTAGTGTTTCATATATTTTACGGGATATATTGTGTGTAACGTGAAACCTTTCGGTGATATGACTACGTAAATCTGTTGAAAATATTGGGAGAATGAAACAGATAAGCTTTTAAATTTTATTTTTGATCGGGCGATTTAAGATAGTTCTTATTAGAACGAATGTAGCTTGTACTGAAGAGCTAATAAAGCAGTAGACACTTATCCTGTGATTGAAATATCAGCCAATTCTCTTCCTTCTTTCGAACGCATCGATCCTTCGATAGAACCAATCTTAAAGGATATAGCTGTTCTGAGTAGAGAACAAGAATATCGAGCTACCGTTTAATGAAACAATATCGTTTTGTTTTTCTTCAATTTATCTGTGTGGTTAATTGTTGATTACGATCACATCTTTGAATATCCGAATTAATTACAATTTATCAGCGATTTTTTTATTCTTGAATTGCTAAATTTTTAACTTATTTAACCTTTACATTTTTATGAGGCTTTTATCCAAAATAGTATTTCAATTTTTAATTTTGTTGTATGTAATTTGGCACGAAGAATTTTCATTTATTTAGATTAAAATTTAAATAAATTTGAATACATTATTAGAATAGTTTTTTTTATCATTTTTCATCATTTTATCATATTTCTTGATACTAAATAGATTAAAAAAAATGTGATTAAATTTGAATCTAAAAGATTATACTTCTGGCAAGACTTCGGTGCTGCCAATTGTACACGTCGAGGTACTACACGTTAAACGATTTACAAACCGGAAAACGATTGCACCATGCAGAATGGTGTGCGATAAGATCGGGGAACTATCGATACTTGCATTACATTCAACCACCAGTACTTCGCAGGAAATCGAAAGGATAAAAATTCGAGAGCGAGGTAGCGAAACTTAAGTGTGGTATAATCCATTTTTTGCCGTCATTGTAAACCGCAACCCACCGACCGCGAGAGCGAACTTTTTTTCTAAATTACCACTCGTGAAGTACGTGCTCGCGTTGCTCGTAAATCTGTGTGGTAGGTATGGAGGGGAAGAGAAAAAATCCCGCCGCACTCGGGAAGGAAAGAGGGAAATGTCGGAATGAAGTCCGCGGCGTCTCTCGAAAGTTTTCCATACTCGGCAGCCCTTTGGACGGTGCAATGCGAGGAAAATTGCGACGGGGTGAAACTCTATGAAGACGAGTATCACGCGATGGAGAAGTTTGAAAATGGAATGCATATTTAGCGGTTAACATACTTTCAATCGTGGAAAATAAAATTATGCGCATAACAGTTGGATAATATGTTGTGAGGTATTGAATTTCATTTCTGTTGTGTCATAAATATAAAAGTTATAACAATAAAAAGGTTAAAACAATATAAAGATTAAGAATTGTAAGAATATTTATATACGAGGATCTAAAAATTGTTAAATTTTCGGACACAGTAGAAAGTAAAAAAAAGTAAAAAAATTCAAGATTTTAGATTTTGACATTCTTAAAATTTTATAGATAATATTAAAAATATTAAGATCTAAAAATATAATAATTTAAAAATAAGAAAAATTATATGTAAGAATTCAAGAACTCAAAAGTGTTGTATTTCGAAAATTTAATACAGTTCATTTTCAGAAATTAAGATCTGCCATGATCTAATATTTTAATAAAAATTCAAATGATAATGCTCAATGATAGCAATAAAATAGATACTTCTTTTATTAAAGAAGTCGAACTTATTACAATAGTGACGGGGACCAGACTGAAAGGGTTAAACGACTCGAAGTCGATCTCTCTGGTGCGTACACGGCGAAAAGAACTAAAAGAGCCCCTATTTTCTCTCGGAACGCCGCAAGATGGAAAAACTTAGATTACAGCATTTATCTTCACCTCGTGGCTCGTCCTCTAGCTTTATCCCCGCACTTTCCTCACTTCTCTTTCGTATTCGGCACGCGTTCCGTTTTCGGATTGCACTCGACGACATACATTCGACTACCTTGCAAGTTCTTCAGACTATCAACTGTTCGATTCAGTGGACACGGATTTCGTTGTGAAGGATTTCGAGGATACGATACGTATATAGGAATTGGAGAGAATTATGCAAATAATGCCTCTTGTAATAAAGTAAAAAAATTAATTTTTTTTATCGAAAAATCGAAAATTCTTTATATGAGAGACTCAAATATTAAATTCTATTTCACTAATTAAATCAAATAGAATTTTTAAATAATTTTTGAAAAATAATTTATAAAAATTTTTTTCTTTATAAAAGACGAAGCATTCATAGATATTTATGAATTCAAAACAGAATCCAAAAATAACAATTTTAGAAAAAACTGTTTTTTCATAAAAGTTAAATTATTTTTTGTGTATTGCTTTTTATAACATTCTCTCTTAGATTATTTAAAATATACATTAAAAATAATTATGTTTAATATGTATATTCATAACAATGAACACATTTTTAAAAATATTATTAAAATATTTAGAG
>VBVR01002976.1:0-19642 GCA_011638315.1 Tetramorium parvispinum | reverse complement strand
CGCAACAATTGTCACCGTAACCTAGCCGTCAAATTTCTCGCTTCTGACGTCACGATTCAAGATGGCTGTGCTGGGTACCCAGGAGCCTTAACGATTATAATTTATGTTACGGATAATACAGGCTTTTTAATAAAATTTTCCTCGGAGAGGGGAAGTTTTGGAACGTAACTCTAGTAAAAAATGTTTTATATATAATTATATTAAAATTATATAAATTTAGTTAGATGTTTTACATCTAAGTTTATATCTAACTTATATGTTTAGATACGAAAAACTTTTTACTAATTAAATAAAATATCCTTACGCTTTACGTGCGCATTACTAAACAAACTGTAGCTTCAAGAATGATAAAGTTAAAAATATGTCGTTTGTAGAAATACACATATCTCTTTGATGTTCTAGTTTGATTGTTGTAGATTTGATAAAAATAATTTTGAAATAAAAAAAATGGATATCTTTGTGACTCATTGTCAGTGGAAGAATGTCTATTCATCCGATACGCATTACTAGGCAAATTGTCGATTCAAGGCTAATAACGTTAAAACGAGCAATTCTGCAGAATGTCTCCGGATTGACACAACTGGAAAGGAGGTCGATAGCGAAACGAACGTATGCATCGTAATAATCGTTATTCCACATTTTCAGCTTATTTTCTCATAAAGAAGCCACCCGCTTTTCGGTTGTATTACCAATTTGGAGACATTCTAAGTGACTTCTATCATGCTACAATTAATTTGTCTGCGATATCTCTTTCTTAACATAAATAAAATGATTAGTTTTTTATTGCATGATGAAAATTATCATAAGAAAAATTAAATTAAATTAAGGAATTAATCAGAAAGCTTGCTGCAAGCAATTAAACGCCGGTTGATTAATCATCGATTAAGTTAATCAGAGTTCGGTCAACTCTCTATTCCAGATAGGAAACTTTTGTAATAAATGCACAATTATTGCTTCTTTTTATTCACAACATTTTGCAATAGTTGTTTTAAGGTAATTCTGGAAAATGCATATCTTTTGCTAAATAGAATTTTATAATTATGCACTCTAGATATTGAGAAAATTATGACGGAAAGTTACTTAAAAAATTAAAAATAAAAAAATTACTTACTTATTACTTGAGTAATAATTGTACAATTTTATGTTGTAACTGTTTTTACAATAATTACAAAATTAGTTTTTGAAATGTATTCATGTAATAACCCAGACAACATAATATCTAAAATCGGGTCATAAGATGTCTTTTAGGCATATTTCTAAAAGACGTGTTAAAGACGACTTTAAGACGTTTTATGACCCAATTTTAGACATGTTTTAGACATTGTGCTGTATGGGAATTGTGCTAAGATAATTCGCTCTAATTATACAATTATATGAGAATTTATTTCAGGTATCAATTTTTTAAAGATTGCTACGATATGTTACGATAGTTTAATTTAGAATTAATGATTTAAAAAATTAGATTTAGACTTATTACCCAATATATTACATTTTAAAATTAAAATAATGTTGAAATATTTTTGCATGCGTTCCTATCTGGGATATTATTGAGAAAAGAAGGAGAAGCGGATTATTTGCGGGGATTTTTAAAATGCTGACGGATCTCGTCGAATCTCCGTCTGTCTGTTTACAGAGCCGATGCTGAAGGCAAAGTGGAAGGGCCTGCGTGACACATTCCGGGCGGAGTTGAAGAAGGACCAAGTGTACCGCAAGAGCAAGTTCCACCGGAACCGGCCGGTATGGATCCACTTCAAGAGCCTGCAGTTCCTCAAGGAGCAGATGCTGCCGCGGCCGCCGATCTGGGAGCGCAGCGTGCCGAAGACCGAGGACGACCTGCAGCCGAGCGAGGGCGAGGGCGAGAACGGCATGCCAACCTCCGGCATGGACGGCGGTCTCGACGATCGGGACGCGATCGCCGATCACCTGCTATCGATGGCCGGCGACGGTAGCATCGGCCACCATCATCACCATCATCACCATCATCATCACCAGCTCAAGCTGGACGGCAGCGACGGTCGGCGCGGCGCGGTTGACGTGAAACGCGAGCCCGAGGAGAGCTTCGACAATCTCGAGTTCCAGAACGTCACCGACAACCTGGCGGAGAACGAGATGATGCTGCAGAACATCTCGCCGGAGCAGGTCCTCATGAGCGACAGCGACGGCGGCGTTGGCCTCGCCGGCGTCGATCCGCTCGAGGGCAGCTGCCGCTTCGACGATAACTACTACTTCCTCATGAGCCTGCTGCCACACATCCGGACCCTGCCGGCCGACCGCCGGATGCTGCTCAGGATGCAGATGCAGGAGCTCGTTTACAAGGAGGTCTACAAGAAGGCCGCCGACGCCGAGCAGACGGCCAAGACTTAACTGACGTCGTCGTCGTCGTCGCCACGTTGAGGCGGGACTCTCGAGACTCCTCTTTTCTCGCTGCAATCATGTCGTGTCGTGAACGTCTGGAACGAGAAATCAATGTGAATTCTCCCTCTGCGTCTACGTGTCGAAATTGCTTTTTTTTTTTCGCTGTCGTAATTCATTGTGACTGCGCAAAGGAAGCGGGAGCCTCCTCCGAGTGTTCGCAATCGTTCCTCGAGGAATAGAGAGTCCTCATTTAGGTGAATACATATAAGCGTGTTCCAGAAATGAGTGACTAAATTTTAAGAGTCAGTATTCTCAGTAAAAACGAAAAAAGGAAGCAAATTTTGTGCACTTGAAGCAAACCCCATGTTCATTCATATAACTTTTTTAACCTTGCTATGCAGAATACGCTCCTAAAGTTTGGCCACCTATTCTTGAAATGATAAATGAAAAATTCTAATTCCTCGAAAGGCGATCGCAAATTTACAGAAGCCGGAACTGTATTATTTATTTTTTTTCTCATGCAACACCGATCGATGCGACCTACGGAAACCGCCCGTAAATAACACAGATAATCGTTATGAACTCAAAAAGGCTTCGCTTTTTTAAAATTCTTTAATTAGCATAATTTGTTCCAAACGAACTCAAAAGAAATTCCTTCAAAAAGAGTTCCATACAAGAGTATAAAAAGAATTCCTTTGGTATTTGCGAAAAAAGGCTCAATTAACATAAAAACGAATTCTCTTTTAATTTTTAAAAATGTTTTTAAAATAAAAGTAGAATGGAAAAATTTATTTTATAATTCAGAAATTTATAAAAATTCATTTTAGAATCTGAGAATTAAAAAAATTGTTTTGGATTTTCTGTGCTATCTGGGCATTGTCTGGGAATTCAAAGCCATTGAAATGACGGGTATTCACGGGTCAGAATGTGGTTGTGGGCAGGATCATTTATTCAGGGCTCTCGAAAAGAAAGTATGAAAAAGAACCTTGGTTCTTTCGGATAAAAGAATTTTGAAAAGCGTAGTTTCTGCCGCAAGTCCACGTCGACACAATGCGAGAGTGCGACTGGCCTGCATAGGCCAGTTTGTGTATATATATATATATATATATACACATATATACAATTCGACGTACTGCTCTCTAGGTAGGTCATCAACCGGATCGCTTCGATATTAAGCTCATACTCTAACAGCACATGACATTCAGTACTTTTATAGAATGTATATAAAAATACACTTAATCCCTATAGTATTCTATACTTTCATGACATTCTCCGAACATTTTCATCTACGTATGCTGTTAGAGTATTAGACTACGGTTAGAAGATTGAGGTATGTGATTTGAAGATGAAAATTCGGCCGGTTAAATTACCTTAATCTTAAATCGTTTCGTTCCGATTGGTTGAATTCTCATCGTCAATATTCGATCTTTAACCTTCACCTAGGCAGCACACGACGGCTCGTGCACGTTTCTTAAATGTCTCTCTAAATGAAACATATAAAAAGACCAACGTGTGCTACTAGGGCACGGTATAGTCCGATACTCGGGCTTCCGCGCGGCGGCGACACGGTTGAGCGACACTGGTGCTTTCTCGTACCTGGCGGATACACGGCCGTGACGCACACACCTGTGCGCCGCACACGGCTGTAGCCGAGCGCGCATGCGCCCTCGTCGTCGGTGGCTCCACGATCGTCACCGTCGCTTTCGCGTCGCGACTCGCGAGTCGCGACTCCGCGTCGTCTCCGCGCGTTCTCGCAGTTCGCCGCCGATCGCCACCGTTATCCCGGTGCTCTCTCTCGCGCGCGCGCGCGCGCGCGTGTGTGTCCACCCCGCTCTGCCTCTTCTCGCGTTCTCGTCCGGGATACGCGCGTCACGTCGCGCGAGCACAGGTGCCGGAGGACCTCACGGGATACATATTACATACCTGTCGCTGACTTGTGCCGCATCTCACGTTTTACGCGAGGTGAGTCAAGTTTCAGGAATCCGCGCCGCGGAAGGATCTGCTCTCCTCTCGGGGGAGCCGTTTGACAGTCCGCGTGGCGGAAATAATATAATCAATCTTGGCGCAATGTGTTTTCACCAGTTGATTCTCGGACTCGACTCGTTCCCGTTGAAGAAAGGCTGTTCACCTTTCGGGAAGCTTCCCAGGTAGCAGGGTGGAGTTATTTGCCGTCATTTTGACATCGGAGTAACAATGTTTCATTAAAATAATAAATAACGCTCTCTCTCAGCTAACAATATTGTAACATTATTGCAATGTAACTGAAATGTTATAATATTGCTGCAATATTCTGTGCTGGCTGGATTAATTCGCAAAAAGAAAAAGAGACCGCTTTGTTCTCAATCACGAGTCATTCGAATTATCACTTTCCGATGCCTGGATGGATTGACTCGGCTTTGAATTGTTCAAAGAATATAGTAGACGGTTTGTGCACCTGAAAAACGAACGCTACAAGAGAAATGGATTCGTGTTCAGAGATTCGTTGTCCTGCTGACGTCGCGCGAGCGAGCGCGTGATCGGATGAAAATAGATGTTTGACATGCCGTAATCCTGTAAATTCCGCTGTACAGATCTTTCATCGACATCACTTTTTGTAACATACACACATATATATATATATATAAATATATGTGTAGCCCGAAGGATTGTTTTCGGCGAACGTGTGCAATACGAGCGTGTCCAGTTTGGAAGTAGAACGCATTCGCACGGTCTAGTCTAGCGTTTAAGTCCTTGTAACCGTGCTGATTTCTTGATTGCGAGGAGGCCGCCGGAGGAGAAAGGAAAGAGAACCGAATGTGTTAAGAAGATATTATTTTATTAAAATAAAAAGACTTTTTTATTAACGCCACGTTGTTCACCTAATTAATTCATATTGTTGCATTTACTTCGCCGTTGTAGGCGGGAGGAATTAATCATCCACGAGTGCGAAATCGGAAATCTCGAAGAGCATTGTCTCCCTAATCGGTCAAGGAGTTATTTTTACACACTTGGCTGCTGAATGTCGCAAGTGTGTGACGAACGAGGAACAAAGCGCCTTATCTTACGACGAGTGTGAGCAAAACCTGGAATTCGTAATCGGCAAAGAAAAAGAAAAGCGACAACTTCGGCGGTGAATATAAGAGAGTTCCTCAGACACAAACGGTCGGAAGAAGATTGAAAAGTGCCGGAGGATCGGTTCGTTGACGTCTCCTCTGACGACTGACTCGTCGCCTCAGGTGAGCTGCGACGGTAACAGGACACGACAGGACCAGGCGGGATGCTGGCAATATCCGTGGGCCGTTAAAGAACGAGGATTAGATATCGGCCACTCTCGTGCGCCGTTAAATATACTCTTGATCCTCCCACCGCTCCCGACACTGCACTTTCGAGCCTGCTCTAAATAGGCGGACTGGAATCTTGGCACGGCCGTGATTCGAAACGCATCTACGCATGCCGTTCCGAGTGACAAGTGCCTGGAGACCGAAACGTTGGTCCTGCCGCCAGCGCGCGCTTAGTAAACAGCCCGAGCGTAACGCGTGATAGACGCGTAAAGTGAGATTACCGCACGCGATTGCGGCCCGCGGATCTCGACCGCGTGTCCTGTTCGACACTGCGCAAAAGAGAGAGAAAAAAAAAGCATACCAAATCGGCCGTCCGTAAAGTTCAGCTTGAAAAGCGAACGCGTAATTGCGACGCGCAATTCGCGGTTCCTAGTCAGTAACTCGATGTATTTGTGGAGGCAAACATACGATACTACACTATTACGCGGCGTTATACATTATGTTCGAATCTCCTTGATCCGATTTCGATTTCCAATCCGTTGTAACGTAAGAACTCGCCGTTCCGCCAATCTTCTCGCGCGACAGACTACTTCGAACGGCTACTTGAAATGATACTTTTGCAGGATTATCAGTCGATCTTCCCGATTATCCTCGTTCCTTCGATCGTAGGCCAACGTCCTCGATTGAGGACACCGCTTTCGATGTCGATCGATATTCATTAAAATAGCTTCTCATTTCATTCCTGTATTTGGACAAAGCATTCAGAAATTTTCAATTTTTTGGAGATACGCATTTCTTTTTGTTAAAAGGGAAGATGAAGAAACAACGTTTACGCGTTTTACCTCCTCTTCGCTAGAACCTTTTCAAGATAACATTATAGCTTCTGGGACGCAATCAAGTTTGACCTCGGGCTCTCGAGCGGTAGTTTTCTTTCTCTAGATGACACCCCACTATACTTTCCGTGATACTGATAAATATAGACGAGCGTCTTTATGAAGAGAGACAGAAGGCGGAACATTTACCAGTGCTCCAGTTAACGGTTATCGTTAACATATTACGATAATACGATTATCGAACGTTAAAAGCTCTTTTGAACTTGACAGCCGTGCTTGTACGACACATGGCATCGTGAGTCACGTGCGTGAACGGTACCGTTCGACCGATCGTTAAAACGATCTGCCGATGCCACTACATGCCACTGGCGTACCGCTAAGCCGCTGCTGAATCGTTGGAATCTTGTTCCGCAGACTGCTCCAGAATCGCGGTTTTAATGACAGCTTCTTTGGTAGAGTTACACTCAACTTTCCCCTAAGCGGGATTTATACAAAGACCATTATTGTCGCTGCACTTTCTTTACAACTTCATACCTTTTAATATTGTTTGTCTTGACATTAATATCCGACTTTCCGACTATCAACTGCTTTCGTCTAAATCTGAAAGAAATTTTCGGGAGTCCCACTTTGGGCGAACAGAAAGATTTTCTCATTCAAATGCTTAATTTCCTAAAAATATCCATTCTTGTTAACTTGTAATTTAATTTCGTAATTATTCGATTACTATCTTATTATCTTAAGAAGAAAATTCTTCAAATTAATGAAAGACTCTGTTATTAAACTTGACTTGTCAAACTTGACTGTGGAACATCTATACGTTCTATTTCGTCTTTAATCATCGTCTTTAATCATCGTCATTTTATTCGTTGAAATCCTTTCTTTATGTTTTCGCATCGTTGATTCTCTGATAGCGGTTTCGTCAAGGTTGAACTGTACAACATCCTATACATTCGATCTTTAATCATGCTTATCGTCATTTTATTTAACGAAATCCTCTCCTTATGTTTTCGCATCGCTGATTCGCCGACAACGGTTTCACATTAAACGTAAGAACCGTTTTGTTTCTTCTAGTTGACTAACGTGCCTCCAGACACAAACGGCGATGCATCCGGATTTCTCGGTAAGCCCGATAAAACGTGTTTATACATATACACCGTACATTCTAATGCATCAGAGATGCAACGCGTGTGCCACGCAATCCTGCCAGAAATCCTTCGGCATGCACGGAATCCTTGTAGCTACCTTCGAAGCTACCGTGAGTCACGCAGGCAACGCAGGAGATGGAGATAAGGCTGGGCAGTTTCCAACCCTGTAACCACGTAGATATCGTAAATAATTCATCATAGGCGAGTTCTCTCCTTCAACTATTCTCGCGGGTTTGGCATTCACTGTACCGTGACTTCCCTGCCGAGTTCTCACGCTTTTCTCCTACCTCGCGTCCCTCGCGATGCATACGTTTAATAAACTGGGAGATATCACGAGATCTCGCTCGACGCATCGTTTTGTACTTAGGCATGGCGATGTCTGTATTTACTCCATTAGCATACCTAATGATCGCCAGCCGCTTACCAGTCGATGTCAGCAGGCGTTTGCGCAAGAAAAAAAAGGCGAAAGATCGGGGCACAGATTCCTTTGCATAAATCGACGAACGAGCGGCGCCGCGGCCGCTTTGCATTTTCTGCAATGCGGATTGTGTTAATTTGTGTCGAAATTTGTGGCATGCGGTTAAGAGAAATTTGATCATTCGAAGGAAACGGGCCAATGAACCGCCAATTATTAGCATTAATTATATGTTATAATTTATGTTCTGGATATTATGATTTTTTTAACCTGGTAATATCCATTTGATACATACTCGTACATTCATTTCTTCCTCCTGTTTGGAATTAGCCTGTTTAAATTTCAGTTTTAGTTTTTAACTTTTAACATGTGAGAGACTAGCAACATAATTCCAATTTCTACATTACGAGATTGATAAAAAAGCTCACCTACAAAATTGTTGTATTACTCTTACGAAATCTATAAACGTTGCAACAAATTCCAACTTGGATACTTTGATTTTAATAATAACTTAGAACTGGTTTTTCCAACTTCTTGGTAAGCTAACTAATAGTTAAATCATGTTTGAATCTAATATGTCTCTCTATGTCTTATCTAATATGAAGGTAAAACAAAGACAGACGTATGATTTAACTATTAGTTAGCTTTCCAAGAAGTTAGAAAAATGTTTCTTATTGTTATAATTTCCATTGTTCATAATTTGCGCGCTGAAGATGCTTATTACAATTTGATACGTTTTTGTTTAATTTTATTTAAATTATAATAAATAGCTGCCACTAATAATTAAATTCATTAGCTCATTTCATTTCCTTCGATTTCTAATCTATTGAATCAATTTAATCTCATTTTTCAGGAAATTATCTAATTGTAAGTATAAAATTTGGAAGATGATCTCTAGTCTTCTGCATTATCTGAGATTTTCGTGTGAATTTAATTTCGCGTCAATTCGGTTATTAACGCGAGATTTGGTGAGATTTTGCAGTCGTTACAGCAATTGTATTACCTAATTGTATTAACATATAATCGATGTTGGTGTTATGGAATATATTATGCTGCTTTTGTTGTACAATCTTGCCAGGAACTGATGTAACGTGATTAATACAATACGAAACAATAAGGCGAAACGCAGAATAAGAAAAGCCGCGCGAATAAAAGAGAAATAGCGCGACGTTCTCTTCCTCAAGACCGATTTAAATGATATGTGAAAAGCGTCGCTCCAACACACAAGTTTACCTCGACCCCGACTCCTCTCTCGTCTCTCGGAGAATGAGGGAGGAGAGAAGTTCTCGCGGGCAACGACTCGGCTCGACTCCACGCATCTCTGTCTCTCCCTTTCTCTCTCTTCTCTCGTCCACCGCACCGCCAGTTACTCTCCCGAGGCGGACGCGCTCCTGGCATACCTTGGGTCTGACTCACACAGAAGTCTGACGTGGTGTTTCAGCAACGACCAGGGCCACGACGGATGAGAGCGTCCTTGGTCGCGTGCACCATTCCGGCAGGGCCCAACGCCGGGTCCAAGGATGGTGAGCTCCCGCACGTCCAGCGTGAACGTCACGACCAGCGTTAACGGCGTGGCCGACGGCGCGGGGAACGCCGCGTCGCGCGAGGACGAGGGCCGCGCGACCAACGGCGGTGTCGGGCCGCAGGAGTGGAGTCAGAGCGGGCCGCCCTCGCTCTCCATGTCGGTCGACCTGCACAATCTCGTCAGCTCCAATCTCACGGACTCGGGACGCTACTCGGTGAGCCCGGAGGACGATCGCCACCAGGCCACGTCGGCCAACAGCGCTACGATCAAGATCGGCTGCCACGACGAGGAGGAGAGCTACGAGGGCTTCGGCTCCGTCGAGGGCGACCTGGTGGACGACGGGCCGGAATCACCGGGCGGTAGCAGCTCCGCGCCCTCGCCGACCGGCACTAACTCGCACAGGTAAGTTTCTTCATTTGCGGAAGATCGTTCTGTGCTCTGCTCATCAACATATTACTTCCGTGATTCGAGACTACTTTGCGGGATAAGTAACTTTCTTTTATACTCATTAAATAGCACACGTGATCGATGAACTGAAAAGGATTCACTTCTTTAAATTCTTTATAAATTAGCATCATCTGAAATAAATTCCTTTCCGGCAATTCAAAAAGGATCCCATAGAAGTATCTTTTTTGACTTCTTATGGATTTTTTTGTAACCTGAAAAATTTAAGACATAAAAGCGACATTTTTTTAATATTTTGAGAATTTTTGAAATGGGATGGAAAAAAAATTTATTTCTCAATTTGAAAATTTTAAAAAAATTCTTTTTAGATTCTCTGTGCTATTAGGATGCAACCTACCTGACATTTCATTGTTAAGTAATTTCATGGTCGTTGAAAGTAATTGGCAGAGACAAGATCTGATGAGGTCTGCCGATTTAAATGAAACAATTTAACAATGAAATAGAAATTTAGAAAAGAGAAAGAATAAACGGTGTCACGGAGCAATCCAATTTGTGAAATAAAATTAATTGAAAATTAATTAAGTTCAGTTCATCTCTATGTAAAATGACTGATCATAAATATTAAGAGATTTCACGTAAATTATTTTACAAAATTTATAATCTTTATAATATTTATAAAAAATATTTAGTTATCAAAACTAGAAACTGTTTCTGAAACTTTGCTTTTTTGAGAAATTTTTTTCGATTTCCAATTAATCGTGTTTCATTTGAGTGTTGGAAATCGAATTGGAAATCGCGCAACGACACGCACTCGAACATTCGGAAATCGCTTGACGATTCTAATCTAGGCAAGAAGAGAGCAAAAGCGAACTGGGTCTTCTATTATGTCAATTACTTCCTGCCGTTACTCGCTCGATACGTAACATCAGTCGCGGGAATATAGCGGGTTATTTCCGAAGCTGAACATATACAGCGTAAATGTTAAAACGTTAAAATGCAGTATAATCTGAAGTGTGTCTGTGCATTTTTACGCTGGATGAGTTTACGTAAGAGCAGCGCTACATACAATGTCTATCACCTTGGAACAATACCGACTGACTTGCCATCTGTGTGCGCAAGTCACACGGATTACATAATAATGGAAATGTATTTTTTTAAGTCGTTGTGCGATACTTGCGTGTTGCGCCAAACTATTTCGATAGTGACGTGATTTCCTGTTAATCACATCGCACTTTTTTTTATGTATGTAAAAGCTAATGTATTAACTGTACTACGCTCACAAGGTGAATTTTTTTTATGATTGATATACACATTCTGTGTCTATTTTAAAATATATTATGGCATAATTGCATAAAGAAAAAACTACTTATTATGCAAATACGAGATAAAGAAGCATTCGATCATAAAGAATTGGTTCCATTTCCAGTATGTTTGCGCAGTCACATGCAAAAATTGTTTAAAACTCAGATAACGTATTGAATGTCGAAAACGTAAAGTTCTAACAAATCATAACTGCGTATTTTCAGTTATAAATTATAAATATCAATTTTATATATATATATCAAGAATAAATATATTCCAAGAAGAATTTTAATTTTAAGGCTTAATAAAAATCTCCACAAAAGTTAAACTAAACCTTAATATAGATAAAATATTTAACAATTTTATTCTTAGCGTCTTATATGCTGTTTATCAATCATTCATGCATGAAATGAATTCCTCTTTGAATCGCGAACTCGTTTATACCGCGGGAAAATTTCTGCCGACTTTGCAGAATGGGTTCGCAATCGTTGTCATTATGTTTTTCCGACTTGTAGAAATCCGAGAAGTCCGAACTCCACCGTTGGAAGACATTCCTGGCTACGTACGTCGCTGCGGAGAACGCCGCCTTGGTAAGGAAAAGACACTCTTGACGAGCATTGCGTTCCGCCCCCGTTGCACGCATGTAGGTACATACATGCATGTAATTTCGCGCGTTCCGAGAGAATTTCTGCCGTTTCACTACTTCACTAAGAAGCGCGACGGCGAGACAATGATTCCGCGGCGTCCCGGCGCTGTGGCGTGCGAAAGGAGCCTCGTGAGAAAGCGACTGACTGGCGACGTTAAATAACGTCGTTAATGCAACGACTGAGATAAGGAACCTGTTAAATTTCTTGAGAAGCGCCCGCGTATCTCCGGCCATCCATCTATGCGGAATGACGGAAGCGAGTCCGTACAGAACGTCGTTACCCAAACAATCGCTTCCTGCTCTCTCGTCGCTTGTTAATCGCAAAGTCGAAATACTGAAGCAGAGAGAATGGATCAATTATTACTTTTGACAGTACTTTCTTAATAATAGAAATATGATTGATTTGGTTCCTGTAATCTTTCCGAAACACCGAAATGTGTAAGACGTTGAGTCATAAAGAAAGAGAGACTACTTTTCAAGTAATAAATACAAAATCTAGATTAATAATATTCGTACTTACATATATATCTAGAATTTAATTGTGTTACATAATTAAATTTGATAGCAAGCAAATTGCTATTTAGTACTGTCGGTGTATCTATATATACATATATATGTATCGCGTTCACATTCGTGGCTTCCTTTAGAAGCCTTGGCTTATGATCAAAGCTACGTTTGACCGTGAAATTTGGCACCGCGTGATCAACGTGAGTAGGAACGCAATGCATCTCGCTCGAACGAGTAATCTATAAATAAACATCCTGCAATAAAACGTAAGGAAAATATTGTCGCATATGCTTGCAGTTCGGGCAGGAAGAGACTCAGTACCAACGCTCTAGCGAGGTAAGATAATATTGTATACCTTTTTTTTTGTCGATATGAACTATCGGTTTTCCAAATGACTGGCATTTCTACGCTTGTTCCGAATGTGATCTCCTTTCCACTACCTCTCACGCGTTTTTTCAATTTACCCACGCGTGCAAGAGGAAATGAATATCTCGGACAAAAGAGTTTGCCGGTCGTAGGATGATGCCTCTGCATCAAGGCTAACAATTCCCGAAGTCGCTCCTTTCACGGAACTCGAATCGACAGACTTTCTAAAGCGTGGGCGTGCTTCTGTTACGTTACTCATGTTCCATATCCGCGATTTACCTCGATATTTGCGTTTCCTTCCACGCTACCGTTGCTATTTCCAATTACGTGTCTTATCCGTTTGCCAAAACGGGGAGGGGAAGAAGTGGACATTCGACGCTCACGTACGATTGTCGAAGAGAATACTGTAGCTTTAAAAAAATGTCGCAATTGAAAAATAATTTTTTTTTTCGTTTTTATAATATAGATAATATAGACTAGAAAATTTATCTTTTAATATCTTCCTAATTGGTAGAACTTTCACAACTTAACTTTTAATTAGGAGAACTTTCACAACTCATATTCGATAATAATCATTCATAGTTAATTGTTTCTTTTAGTAGAGATATCTTTTTACATTTTTATTATATCCAATTTTTTAAATAACTTTCGGAAATATCGTGCAATACAAGATTAATAGTTTCGTATAAGAATAATTTCAAAATTTCTTTTCAAAATCAATCATTTTTTTGGTAAAAGAGTTTTCCGATATGATGTTACAGCCAACTTTATCGCAGTGGCAGCTTCAACAGCACGGGAATGGGCTCAAATTACGATCCTGCAGACGATGTATATAGCGACGTATCTTTAGAGGATGTCATGGATCTCAGCCACAAAGTGAGTAAAATTTGCGCGATTTCTACGTAATTCTTTTATTCTTCTTTAAATCAGAAAATCTTTTATTCATCGTGTAAACGTTAATGAGTTTCCGCCTTTCCATTTTTTCATTGCTTCAAGCCGTAAATCATTCCCGTTTGAAATACGAAAAAAGCGATGCGATGCGAAGAGAGTTGCAGCGCAAACGCGAGAATCCGTTCGTCAATTTTCGAGCGGACCCACCAGTTCCTCGCTTAACCCCCGATTTGGAAAGTCAAATCCGCAGTCAAAATTACCGTACGAGTCACGTTTCTATGCACCGAGGATGCAAAGTATCCTCCCAAGTCTCGGACAGCCCTAGGATCCGTTGCCAATGTGTGCGACGCGTTCCCGGCAATCCTACGGCAACGTGCCTCGAGATTCCAACAGGGATCCTCCGCATCCTGCACAGGCACAGCCTCCTTATCCCGTCCCTTATTCGTTCTATCCTCCCCCTTATTCACGTTGCCCCTCGTACGATCCGTACGCGGCGTACCACTGTCCGGGCTCGTTTTACCCGACGCCCTACTGCGCCCAGCACGACGTTATCAAGGAAGAGCCCGTAGGTTGGTCCTGGTCCGCTATCGTTCTTCTCACCCTGCTCGTGATCGGTTCGCTCGTGATCGTTTACCGTAGCATTTCTCGTGAAACTCGTCGAAAGATCGTCGCTTGGCTGCGCTCGCCCAGGCTTGCGCCACAGGTAATCCCGCCTCCCAATTTTATTCCGCAGCCGCACTGTGGTCTCGCGGAATTAACTCGGTCGAAAGACTCGCTGTCGCGAATTTAAACTGCTCGCAGTCGATTTTGATTTAATTATCTTATGTAACTCTTCCATCTGAACGACGACAGGAGCGGATATTGACTTTTTGAGATACCTGGAATCAATTAAAGTTATACAGATTAGAATAGAACTAAAATTAATTCTGTCATATGGATTCTGTACAACTTGTAAAAGACAGACAATTATTTCTGAATAAAATAACTTTGCTGATAACGCATAAAAAAGTTGACTCGTTTCGATGTATGTATGAGTATGAATCACGAGGTAATCTCTCGTTTGTGACATTACCCAGTGATTGTAGTGACAAGTCTAGGCATTTTAAGTTTCACTGATAATTTTTATGATAGTACAAATCCGCCCCTGTAAAGAAGACAAAAAAAGAATGAAACAATGCTTGCTAATGCTTTTACCGATGACTACCAAGAGACCACTTAAAGACGCATATAACGTAACGCCGTATGTACTTTCTCGCCCTTACTGCACAGGGCTATACTCGCGGGGACTGAGTCCCGTAAAGACAACGATTCCTCCGAGAAACCCGTCCTGATTCCGTCTTTCTCGGCTCGTGCAGACTGCGACGAGAACGACGCGAGACGCGACGCAGAATCGTCCCGCGGAATTTCTCCGGCGTACCAAGCGGAACGGAGATCACGGCCTTTCCGGCGAGGGTCGCGGGGAAACCTCTTCTTTAACAGACACGGTAACAAAGACGTTCATAAATCCCGTCTACGAGGACGAGAACGAGGAACGTGACGAAAGTGAGAACGAGGAAAGCAAGAACGTGCGGAACGAGATCGCGGGAGATACCGAGAAATATCGGTCGATCCACCGCTATTTCCATTTCGAGAAGTGAATGCCAGTAACGAGAGAATGAAATAAAAGGGATTGGAGAGACTTACAGCACAATTAGGAGGAACGAAGAGAGACGCGTGTCAATAAATATTAAGCCGCCAACAAGGGCAAGTAATAATTGCTTTCGACGAGAAAAATTTTTATTTTGTTCAGATAAGATTATTGAACCGGTGCAATTTCGATGAGTTTATAAATGGATTCTAAAGCCCAAAAGTTTAAATGTGAATATTAATGAATGATTAAATATTAAATAATTATAAAATTAAATAATAAGAAACACAATGTAATATATGTTTTTCATGAATTCTTTATATTAAACTTGATAAATAATTAATTTAATAATTTAATATTTATAATAATTACAATTATTATAATTATTAACTCTTTATATAATACAGAAATAACACGACAAAAATGAAATAGATAAATATATAAATGATATAATTTCAGAAAAAGTTAAAGAAAATTAAAGAAAAATGTATACCATCTCAAGCGAAATAATGTCACATTAATTGTTGGGTCTGTATCATTACAAATATCATTGTAAAGTGACAACGAGAATCTTCCTGCGTATTCGATCTCATCGAAATTATACCGATTCTATCGTCCGATGTGCCAATATTCCCGACTAATTCCGGGAACATAATATACAATTGTTACACGCGAATTTATATACTCCGCAGATAATTTCGTGTGAGCGGAACGTGTGTCTATCGTGTCGAACGTAGAATGACGATGTTGTCGCGATGGGTCGTCAATTAAATTGGCAAGTTCGCGTGTTTGCCCACGTGAAGCGGATCGTAGCGAGAGATATGCTCCCGCCCGAGTAATTTACGTGCAGATCGCGGGACGAAGAGAACTCGACCTGATTTTGCGGCAGCTATGTCGTCGGGTACGACGAAGTTCCAGCGCGAGGAAACGTGAGCCATCACGACTACTTCGCGTTCGACGACGTTCAACTGGAGAACGCGAGTCATTCCCGTAACCTCGCGAACGAGTTCTTCGCTTCAAATAGCTTCGTGAAATGTTGCGTGGCATAGTCCGCTCGACGAAGATCACCTGTCTGCTTGCGTGGAAAGGATGGCCCTTCATGAGTTTTCTGCTGATCGTGGGATGGATCGCTTATCTAGTGTTCAAGACATTCGAGAAGATAACGTCCTCTCAACAACGTGATCCGTGAACGATTCGGCTACAGGGATTCCGTGTTTGCAGAAAGAAATAATTCTCTAACGCAATTCGGAAAATTCATCGAACGAATCAGGCTGACTCGGAGAAAAAAATGATGTAAAATTAATAAAAATCGTAAGACGCATTAAATAATAAATTGTTAAATGGTAGATAAATAAGACAGATTTCAATATTAAATATGGATTAAAAATTAAAATGTTAACTTGTTTGTTTCATCAAGAAAATAAAATCGCATTACTTATGGGATGACCTAATATATAATAGATAGAAACGATCAAATGTAATGCTTGCAGGTAGTACAGACAGGATGACGATACCCCCAACGCTCTCGCGCCCTTTGCACGTGTCCGCATGCGTGTGTGTGCGCGTGCGTGCGTGGCCGTGTTTCTTACACTAAATACAGGACGGCATGCAGGCGGCTGCGTTCCATCGGCGTGTAACTTTGACATGCAACACGCGCGCGCGCGCTGACACACATCGCAGTGATGCAACGGATTGCGGAGACGGGTTGTATCGTTGTCTCGAGTGCGCGTTAGTCCGGGAAAACCGTCTCTCCTCGTCGATACGTCGATGTCCGCGATTGTACGGAACGTTAATCGCAATTGCATGCCGAATGTGTTTAGGGGCGTGCATTTTTTTTATCGGCGCTTATCAGGGTGATACCATTCACGTTTCACAATGCGACGAGTCCAACTGAGAAACCATTTTGCGGCACAGTACATGTGACAGATTCTGTGGAAAAGGAGGAAATTAAAAATCTAGTAAGCAAACTGATAATATAACAACAAAAATTGTCAACAGATCTACTTACACACTGCAATAGATACGGTATTATCTACGTCCGCACATTAAGCTCGTGCCTACTGATATAAGTTGACAGCAAATAGTTGGCAGAAACCGAACAGCATCTGTCATTCTGTAAACATTTAAATGGAATATATCGCAGACTCTCTATTATTAGGCTGTTATATTTCTGCTGGCATTCTATCGATAAAAGTTGCAACAGGCACTTAAAAAATCTGTTTTTGACAGCTTCAATTGTCCAAGACTATCATTTTAAATGACTTTAAAATGATAGATTTTCCTTAATTATTGTAAGCAATCTGCCATTATATATTTTGTTATATTTCTACTGGCATTTTATTGAGAAAAATTGCGATTTTACTTTCAGATACTTTCAAAATCTATTCTTGATAACTTTGACTATTCGGGATTTAAATGATTACGAAATGGCAGATTTTACTGAATTGTTGCAATCTATCTGCCATTATATTTTGCTAGCAAATTTTGTTATATTTCTATTGACATTTTATCGATAAAATCTTTTCTCAACGGACTTGGCTATCTGGAGAGTTATTTGAAAGCTGAATAGCTCGTTTTTGTGCGGCTTTCCATTCAGGCGATATACCGCCGATGGTAGGTACGCGAAGCAACAGCTACTCTTATACATGTAAATTCTACACGTATCGATCAATATTATGAAATATTTCATGATAATGCCTACATTATGAAATATTAAACTGCCTGAATGAAAAGTTCCATCTATGGGAGGGAAAAAAGAAGAGAACGCTCCAAGTTTGCGTGAATTGCAAATTCAACAGAACCCTCCAGGAGGAGCTACACGAGGTATCTACACAAAGGAAAGCGAGCGTGTGACCGATTATCGCGTTTCCACCGTCGCGAATAGATATCTTCGCGCGTCCACGCGGCATCGAGACATAATGGGCACATGCAGACATCGATTTCCGTCACGACGGAAACGTGTCGCTCGTCGACAACACACTTTCCTGGTGGGTGTCACGCGCGGTTAGGGCGCGTTCAACGTAACGCCGGATGATTCGCCGCGTGTGGAGTTAGCCGGCACGCGATATGGAGCGCAGAAATAGCCTCGGCGCGGCGGCCGACTACTCTCCCCAGACTCTCGGCCGCAAAGTGGGCGATCAGATAGAGCCAAGCGAGAAGGCGAGAAGGCGAGAAGCGAAAGAAAGAGAGAGACAGACGTGCGAATCAACAGGGGACTCGGAGTGTATTCCTGGCACGTAGAGTCCGCGCGCCTAGGAGGACGCGGTGGAAGTGCGCGTGGAAGGACGGAAGGAAGGGCCCCGGAGTAGCGCATTTCTCGATGCGTGTTAGCGCGGCGTGGCCGCACGTCGCGACGGCGGCGGCAGCGGCAGCGGCAGCGGCGACGAGGGCGGCGACGACGGTGAGGAAGGAGGAGCCCGCGCGGGGATGACGAAGTGCGCGCTAACGCAGGCGATACAAGGCGATGACGTGACGCGATAAACACGGAGCGCGCGGACCGGGGCCTCTGCCGAGAGTACCGCGACGCGACGCGCCGCGCCGCGATGGAGCTCGACTTTTGCGAGGAGACGACCGACGGCCGCGCGTCGCTATCCGGGGAGGGGCCGTCCTCCGGGCTCGGCGCCGGCCTCGAGTACGACCTGTGGGAGGGCCAGTTCCAATTCGTGGGACAGCAATCGCCACCGCCGCCGTCGCCGTCGCCGTCGTCACGCAGTTTCGACCGACAGCAGCCTCGTCGCCGTGGGCACCGGCTCAGCGAGCAAGTAAGAGGATACAGCGCGGGATTTCGAATTCGTCGATGTTAGTCGACGTTACGGATCGAATTGATCCCCCCTGCCGCGGGGAACACGATACATGTTTTATTGCGTGCTATCATTGCGTATCTATTCTCGTAAATATAACGCAACGGCTATTCTCGGGCAACCTCATCATCGGGACGTACATCTATATCTATATCCAGAGATATATCCACTTCCAATTCGCAGCAGTGACATTTCGCGCTGCGAATCGGGGAGGTCCAACGCAGATTAACTTTAATCTCAGTTTATCTTACTTTTTATCCTTTTCTAATTCTTGGAATTAAAACGAGATAAAAAGTAAGTTAAACCGAGATTAAAGTCAATCTAAATTGGTAGAAATGGATAAATCTATTTTTTACAGCTAACCTAGTGTACACTGCCCGACAATAATTCATTCCTATCGTTCTACGGACATAACATTTTAATCCCAAAGTTGTCAGCAGATTAAAATATCGAAAGTATGTATGTATACGATGCAACCGGCATTAGCGAATATAATTTTCGCAAAATAAATTCAGCGCCGTGACTATATTCCCATGTTCCCCTTGCCCCGCGAAAGGGGCCACGG
>VBVR01002975.1:0-19644 GCA_011638315.1 Tetramorium parvispinum | reverse complement strand
ATATATATATATATATATAATGCATATCAATAATAAATAAAGAAAATAAATTATAATAAAAAGTTTTACAAGAAAAAAGTTCTAAATTCTCAAATAATTTGTTCATATATTCTTTTTGATATTTCCTAATTTAGTTTTCGAAAATAGTAATTTCCACAGAATCTGCAAGTAGAAAGTAATGGATTACTGTACGCGTTGTATCGGACTGTTAACCAGTTAAGTTTCACCGAAACTCAGCGATTCCCATTTTCACCACTGCGGCCACTAAATGACAAAGCTGTTCACATCCCCGATTCGATTCTACTGGCGATCGTTAGCGCGCCATTTGCCGCACCCGTTTGGAAAAAGGTGTTCATTGACCGTGAAAAATTTCGACTCGTTTGCTACCGCTATTCTGTAACGGTGCCCCACGAGAATCGTGCTATTCGACGATGCGCGTCGATCTATAACGGGAACGTAGGGATAAATCGATCACAAGGGAGAGCACGCTGGTACAATTCCCACTTTACGTTATTAAATTATATTCCGATCCGTTTAGATCAAATTTAGCGATCTAGAATATATTCCGCGAGTCTTATACACTGCTGTTTGATGAATTTCACTCTGCTTTTCCAACCATGAATATTACACAAATATTTAGACTGCGCCAATATGTACTATCTATACTAGATTAGTACTTATTACTTAGTATCAGAGCACTGGTTTCATCAAGATATATTTATATCTATCTACACTTTTATAGATATTGATTATACTTGAAATTAATAGATTTGCTTAAACAAGTACTTAAACAAGCGATCATATCTTGCACAAGAACATCGCGGCGTTCAACGAAGTGAGACATATTACAGCTCTGGCACGTAATAAAATTTTCCTCGAGATCCACCACCCGTCTCGTTAATCCTCAGGACGACCTCTTCGCCTTCCGCATGATTCGTGGCTGAATTTAAAAAGACGAACGTTCCGAAATTTTTCGAATTCTCCACACTGGAGAGACTTACGGTAATCACGTTCCTCCGATATTGCAAATATTTTATAAGAAAATTAATTACGCACACACAAATTGAATGCCTGGAAAAAATTCTTTTCGCTTACGGTAAGAAACTGCCATTATTCCTTGTAAATATCGATCGGATGTCCTCTACGAAATAAGATTCTCTACTTAATTCCCCTGCGACGAAAGATTTCTGAAATATATTAAGTTGCGTAATTTGTAAAATAATTTATTATCTTAATTTTAAAAAATTCTTTTGTCCCGCTTTAGTTATAAATTTACTTTACCTCAATAAAAAGGAACCCACAATATAGTATTTTTATAGTGTTGCCCGCACACGGAATAAAATTCCGTGCATAAAGTTTGCCCTTAAAGGACCAATAATTGTGTATGTGTCTGCGCGTGTGTGTGTGTGCGAATGTGCATGCTACTGCATTTCTGCAATTGTAGTTCCGCGCACCGTATGGCGTTGTTTTTATAGCGCGACTACCATGCATGATTAAACTCCACCGCAAGTATGCACCTGTGTGCCTGAAATTTTACCGTCTAGGCATGTATTCCTCTAATCACGTATTATGCTACCCGCATTAATTGTATGTTCAAACTATGCACAAAATTATGCGAGCATAGATCTCGCACGTTTAATTATTAATCGCATATCAAAAATCGATTATTGATACCCACGCGCAAATACGCGATAATCTATGTGGTTGGCGATGTGAGCTTACAGCGAATCACAAATTACGTAAACTGTAGAAGAGAGCATTATACCATACCGCATAATGTTGATCATTTTGACATTACATATGAATAAATGATCGAATGTAGTTCAAGAATCTTTTTCTCGCTGTTATGCACATAGAAGGAAAAACATTGCGGTTTGGTTACATATGCATAACTTGCATTGCAACTTGGCGCAATAAGGATATTACAATAAAAACGAAGGCCGATATTGCCCCTTTTGAGAGAAACCATCCGAAGCGCGCAATTCTCTTTTTAGAATTCATCCGTTCATTTCTTTTTGTGTCCGCTTTCTACACTTTTGCAAAACTTTGCACAGTTCTGCCGCAGCTGTGGAAAAAGTTACCGGTTTACCCCCTACGGGATAAATTTTTCGTGGAATCTTTTGCGTGAACGGCTGCCGACTTATCGCCGTGAAATTTGTGACATGAACGTGTGCGTATGTAAGCGTATTACAGATCTCCGACAAGGGAGTTACGCGCCCTAACAGTGCGCGTGTCATTTCCGACAATAAACGCCCCCAAGTACACCCCTGACTCCGTGCGACGGCGGAGATTAAAGAGGTGGCTTTATATCCGCGTTGCAACGACCTCGTGGAGGGATGCACCAACCGCAAGAAGTGAGGGCACCCCGTTTTTCCATGCACTTTGAGTCTGTAAGCCGCGCGCATTCCAACAATTATCCGTAGGATGGGAACTAAGAGAGCAAATTAACTCACGCTAAATCTTGCAATCCCCTCAAAAAATTTTTCATGCTAAACTGTGATCCTGATTCGCGTTGTGTGAATAATGCTAATAAAATATTCATCATTCGAGCTTCTCATATATTTTATTAATATACATTTTCCAAGGTTTATTGATAAATTATTTTTCTCAATATTTTAAATAATCCGACAGAGAATTATTTGTTAGTTTTATGCGGTTACACATCGACGATATTTTGAATTTTATCTACGTGAACACTTTAAATGCAATTTCAGATAGAAAGAATTAGAATGTCCTATTAAAACGAAATCCTTACCGTTGGCAAAGATTACGAAACATCTAGGAAGATATCTTTTCTGAAGTTTTAATTCCAAGGGAGATGCTCACTGCCGTCTCCGTTGATTGCGCTGCAGATAAACCGAATCCTTGCAGTCAAATAAAAAGTAGCAGTAGACGACGTCCCTATATCTCAACTTTTCTCTTGCTTTTGTTCGATTCTAACATTATATTATTTTTATAAAATTTTTAATTTTCTGAATTATTAATAAAATTAAATGCATATAAAATTATAAACTGATTATTTTTTATATTTATAATATTAAATGGGGTTTTATATAATAAATTTATAGTAGAACATAATTGTAAATTTTTAAAAATTTGTCATGAGAAATATACAATAATTTCAGATTTTTATTAAAATTTAAGTCTAATTATTTAAATGGAATATTAAAATTCTCGAATAAAGTTGTTTTCCTAATTTGATAAAGAAAAGAAAATATTAATGTTTATAAAAAAATCATATCAATCGTAGGAGCACAGCCAAGAAATTTTCCATCATTTTATCTTCTACTCTGCAAGAAAAACTTCGATGTTCGTGACGAAGTTTCTTTTAGCATGCTTACTAAGTGGAAGTTCTCTCTTACCAAAGTTTGCCACCCGCAAGGCACTCTAAGCTCGGTTTGACTTCACTCGAGTAGCTGGCAATTTAAGATCAAACAGTGTTGACCATTTATAGACAACATATGTCTTTTTACAATATCTTGGTAAAAATGATAAAAGAATTTATATTTTTTGTAAATTCTCAAAAAATTTAAAATCGATTAATATATTGTTTTAAAAGAATATAATTTGATTAACATTTAGATGGAAGTAATTTTTCATCTGTATTTTGCCATTTTCACACACACACAACACACACACACGCGCGCGCGCGCGCGCAATAAGCTGGTTTCCCCTACACGAAACATTTTATAACTTCAAAATACTGATTCAATCATCTTAAATAAAGATAACTCTTAACAATATCAAATTTTTCAACAAAATATTGTTCTTTGAAATTGCATTTAAACTTTGTCTCAAGTCGTCACGACGCGTCTCGAATCTGAAAGGAGGCGAATCACGATGTAGAAAAAAATGAGTATGAAAAAACGGGAATTCTGAGCTCGGAGACGAATAGAATCTTCTGCAGAAGTTCTCTGTTAAATGGTAAAATCGAGAAGAAACGGATGTTACGATATTTTATTTGTGGCGTTTGTATGGTCCGTGCGCTTGAAGACCATGTTGAAGTTGAAAATACTCGTTAAACTATATTTTCTGACTGAAAGTAGTTGCTCGAGACACACTAGGTACATTTAGTTGGAGATCTTTCTATTTTCTTTATTCATTGAAAAAGTGCGTGAGTTGGCGACGGAGCATCGTGAGGTCTTTGCAGCAAGTAAATACGTTATCGGAGTCTAGGAGGCACGATCAAAGGGGGTCTCCCGAATGTTCGCCGCTCGTAAAATGAGAAGACATTTCTCACGACTGACATCGTATTTCTTTTCGAAACGGCCGTTTCCACGGGAACTGAACTATTACGTGAGAATAGCCTGGAATCTTCTGTGGGAACGATTAAATTAACTGAGCGTAGAAAATGAGCGAAGAGTGACGGCAACGCTTGCAATCTAGAAACATCGAGAGAGCATATCCTCGAAATTTCAGAGCACAATGATTTTTTATAGAACAATACGATAATGAACACTGTTTATATTCTGAAACTCAAACATACCGCGAATATTATCTCATTATTTAGAAAGATAATTTTGCACAAAACGTGCAAACTATTCTTGTTATTATATATAATAATAATAATTCTAGAATGTGATTTCTCACTTCTCAATTCTCATTTCTCGTTTAATTTTATCAACAAAATTTCCTCACATGTGAAATTGTTTTAACTGACACACATATAACAATATGCAGATGAAAATTTGCTCAGAGAATACACCGGACTTTCCGCCAAGTTGACCACATATTTAATATTATTTTTGCTGTCCGCAACAGCTTTAATTTACGTAATTAACACGCAAAAGTTACACTTTTGAATCCAGCTTGGCGTAAATTAAATAGATTTATGACAAAAAGAGGGAAATGTTATATCTGTGTTATATTTATTATATTACGTGAAGAATGATTCTCGCACTTTTGCGCGAGCTTGGTTTCTACGTTTTTCAGAGCAGAACATCAATCTTACAAACAGTGCACTACCGAACTACATTGCATCGTTGCAGTTTACGCGACCAATAGCGGAAACATAAGGCGGACATCGTGACGATGATACACATCGTGAAAGAGAAAACGCGATGCCGTTCACTCCGTGAAGAAATCGTGAATAGATAGTCGCGCGTGCTTCGGTACTTTCTTGGTATCTTTCTCGCGAGGTGGATATGGATTTAAAAAGACTGGGAGTGCATTTAACTCTCTATTCCATCCAAAACTTTATGTAGCACACCGTCATCTCTCCTCTTCTCTTTTCTGCTAATTTTCTATCTCTTGGAGCTGCCCAAAGCCAAATTAATTCGACATCGATAGTTCGTAAAAATCTCACTGTTGAGTCTTCAAAGGTACCTTCATCTGTCATTTTCAAACTACCACGAATCGCAAATGTAGAAAGAGTACAAAGATTTCCTATTGATTGCGCTAGGCGGATATTATTTTTACCTTTTTTTCTATTTTTTTCTTATTCCTCGTGACAAGCTTTGCACTTTGATGTGGATTACCAGAGAAGACCATAGCGAGATTTCAGATTTTTTAATTAAAATCCAAGAGGATGAAATTACAGTAGCTTAAATATCGTTGATATAACGATGATTAAGAAATTATTGATTGATATGAATGCATATGTACTTATATGTGATATATTTAAATAAATTACATTCAGCTGGCTACAAATGAAAAATATTTGATTGTAGATAATATTTGTAATACTCATTTTATTATCTATTTTATAGAGTCATAATGTTAAGACGTATCCTATCGTGAAATATGAAAGCAACGCACCTTTTTAATATTCTTGATGTAATTATTTTGCAGTAGCGCATGAAGAATCAAGCGAGTATTCGAGGGTTTATTAAACTCCCCAGGGTTTTACGCATATACCACGTGATACCATAAATTCGAGCAATCCTGTATCATTTCTTTGTTTGTCTCTTCACTTTAACTAAATTTCCATTTATCAATTTATAAATACATTAGGTATATTGTTTCTGTTAATAGAAAATTTGTGACATTAATATGGGTTTAATATTGAATTTGAAAAGACTAAATTGAAGAATTATTGTATATAAAGTAATGTATTTATTTTTAATTGTATTTATTTATGCTCATATGTTATTGCGTTGTAATTAATTTTATAAAGAACAATTTTTTTTACAGACATAAAACAGTGGAATTAGTAATATTAATAAAAAGTAATATATTTGTGTGACAAAATGAGAACTTAAAATTCAGTTGTCATTCAAAATGCTTTATAAATTCTACGCGTACAATTTGAAAATATATTTCTAGGATTGATTGGAAATAAAACACGTAGCAAATGGCGTAGTAAGCTGCAAGTTGTACATACAAACTCGATTTCACGACAACTTTTACAGCGCAGTCACTTGTCATGTCGAACAAAACTGTTAAATCGAACGTGGTACGTGACTATATATGTTAGACGTTACGCTATTTCAACAGTAACAATTGACATTTCTCTAGCATGTCTGTACGCTTGGTATAAAAAAAGATGCATGTATACTATTGGTATACTTTAGCAAGAAGTAAAATTTTTAACAATATTTGCGAGTAACTTATTGGGAGAACAATATATCATTATATTAGACATTTTTACATTAATAAATGGCAATAAACATTTTACATTTTGCGTTTTTAAAGTTAAAACGCGCATATAATTTTTTTTCGCAAAAATATTTTAGAACAATTTCCACTAACACAAACCATTTCTTCTGTTTCAGGTAAGTACATGTCATCGAGGAGACTTATAATTAGCCATCGCGATCATCTTAAGTAGGTAATTAAAAGATTTCAATAGCGATGAGGCGGACAAAAGCGAATTCCGTTTCTCTCATCGGTTCGCAGATAAGACTCGCGCCCTCGAAAACTTTCGATCTGTAATTGCCATCCCTAATGTAATCAGCCATTCTACGTTCAATCGACCATTAAAGCCTATCTCGTGACGATGGATGAAGGGCCTCGTCCTTCGGGTTTCGAGAAATCGCTGAGAGACGCGACGTCATCGAAATTTCATAACTCTCTCCCTTCCCCCGCATTCTCTGTCTACCTCCTCGCTTCCTCGTTCCTTAGTCTCGCGATTCGAAGTTAATTAAGCCCGAGAATGGCAAAAAGAAGATTGTAGGATAGAACTCTCGTCGGCAGTCGGGGCGATAATCTAAGACGAGTCCCTTGTTTCATTCTCCGAAGTCCAAACTACGCCAAGAATAATTAATAATGCCACCCTCTTCCTTCTCCAAGTTCGTCTTTGACCGTGCGGAATTTCATCTCTCTTTTCATCTTTTCTATCTCCATCCCACGGGATCAACTTTTTCAGCGTTTTACATGAAAAATTCTTCAAATTTTTTTGTTGGCAATGTAGTGCGCGGCACGCGACTTCAATTCCAAGTATATACCTAATTGATTAAGCGGCATCTAATAATAGAGATGAAGCGAAAACAAGAAGGGAAAGGTTAATCAATTATTCTGATTAGCTGAAACAAATAATATTAGAATAAAGATGTTAAAAATTAACATAATTCGCAAAAGTAGTTAATAGAATGAACGTATAGAAAGTTAATAAAATTAGTACATATGTATGTGAAAAAGTGGTCGTAGACACGTACGTTGAGACATAATAAAAATATTTGAAAATAAACATGTTATTGACAGAATTATTATAGACGAGGGGAGAAAAAGTTAGAGAAAACGCGAAAAACTTTCTGAAGAGCAAATGTTGCTGCCGGCGTGGAGGCAAATATTGGGACGTGATTTACGGATACAAATATTGGCGCTCGTTAGAGCTTGGGAAACAGATTGTCGAATTCGCAGGAAGCGGGAGTTCGGAAGAAACGAGTGTTTTCTATTTTCTTTTTACCATCCCTCTTGCCTTTGCCACCTCCCCGCCTTCCGATCGCATTCCGCGTGGTTTCCGACCGTAAGTCAAACTCGCGTTTTATTCGTCGAACGGACTGATCTACATGTTTGCGCGTCGCGCAGAAAGTCTTTTTACGGGATTTCTCTGAGAAAAAAGTAATACGACGAAAAAGCTCGCACAGATGGTGATTGAATTCGCATCCATGCTGCAGCATAGCATAGTGCACACTTCCGCCATGATAATATCCGTAGAAAGAAGATGTAGATACTGAAGGAATTGGAGTTACTAACAATAAGAGGCTTACATGTTTTTTTATTTTTGTGCGAATTGTACGTATTAAACGAGTACATTGAAGCAGCAGGAGGAGATAAAATGATTTGTTTGAAATAATTTTATGAGCGGGTCAGGGTTGAAATTAATTAACGTCGCGAGAATTTTTTATATTTCGTTTGTGCGATATTAATATATCGCGAATGAAACGAACATTAACATGAACGTTAATAAAAATAAATAATAAAATACTACAAAACATCACATTTTGCAGAGTATTCAAATCAATTTGCGATGAGATTGTATAATTTCCACGCGTTTCCATACAGTGCGCCGCAATGCATTTCCATAGCGAGAACGCACGTATTTCGCTTGCAAAACCGCGCGCATCTAAATCACGGTAAGCCTTGTTTATGCTGCAAATTATGTCATTACTTAACGGAGGCGCCAGTATCCGCGCGGCGGCCACTGCCGCGTTGGCGATATTAATGATTAATTGAACACTTTCTGCCGGGCTACCGTTAACAACCGCAGGCTTCGTAAGTCTCGTTTCAAAAGCAACTTTTACTTATCTTTGCGTTACGCGCGTAATTTCTCGCGAGATTTCCTCCCGGCAGATAATGCCATCGGAAATATTCTTTAAATATTGTAGCGATTTTTTTTTTAATATTCGCAATTCGCAATCCTGTTCCCACTTTCCTCGCGCATGAAAATAATAATTAAAATATTGCATTTACTTGCTATACGAAGAGTTCAAGTATACTGATCAGTCATCTAATTTTTTAATTACGCATATCAAAATGAGAAACAAAATTTAAAACTTAATAATGTAAGCCATATATAACGTCATAAAAATTTGATGAATTATTTATAAAATGTAATGCAAATCAATGTATGTGACAGTATTTCAGCTTCCTAACTAGATATTCATTGAAATTCATAAAACACCTCTGTTCATAAAATATTGCTGATATTTGAAATCCTGCTTGATTATTTAATTAAAAAGCCCCCCACTAAATATTCAATAAATTTTCCGTATCGATAATGAATAATTGCGGATGTTGCGAAATGTACAGTTCATCGAATTTAGCGAAAAACGATTTAATTCGATGATTAAATGAAATATTATTTAATAACATCCGTTTTTTTAGTAAAATCGATATTTCGATAAAATGTCTGTAAGTTCTTTAGTGTTGCGCGCGAGTGCATACGCGCTTCACAATTACAGTATTCCGTGTTATTCGCTTCGCTAGACGAGGTTTCTGGACAGACTGCAAGGCATAATGGAACTTTCTGACATTTGGACGGCGCAACGTGCCCATCCTTTGTTCCAGACGTAAGAGAATGTCATCCCTTATTGCGACCACCCTTCGGCATCGGCCGACTCCCAGGGGGTAAAGGCCAGAGGATGGCGAGCAACGGTCCGTTCGATTGAACGACCACCTCTCGACCTCTGCCAACACGTCGACCAACACTGGAATGCGAGAATTTATTCCAGGACATTCCGTGGGGTGGTAGCTGGACGTTTTCTGTTCTCTGAATCCACCGCGCGCCACCCCCATCGTCGATCGGAATATTTCCTTCCTTTTGCTCCTCGACATACGCGATTTTGCCTTTAAACTTCTCTTCGCTAGGAGTCAAAATCACTTTTGTGTCGTAGGCGTACCCAGGAATTCCCTCGCCGGTATGTGTGTAAAACGCCGCTTTATGTGGTAGTATGCGTAAAATGGTGATGCTGAATTCTTCACACATTTGGTCGCTAAAGCGACAATGTTAACCATGTGCAGAATATTTGCGATCTTTTCTCAATAAAAATTATTTAGGCGTAGCTTGTGATCTTGTTGTTGAATTGAAGATTATATATCCCATATATGTTTATCATCTCCAATTAATTAGAAGAAAAATTATACAATGTACATAAAATTCATTTTTAAAATAATAAGATTGAATAAGATAAATAAAACGAAAGATTTCTTAAAACAATTTTTATCAATTTTTATTCATTTATTTAATTATTTAACAAAAAATAATAATTCCATAACGAAATGTTAATGTTATTCAGATAATAATTTTGATAATATATTAAAATCCGTGATAATTGAATTTTCACACGCAACTATATATGTATATAAACTGTTCTAAAATGATCGAATTCAAAACACGGGGATTATACGTAATATTCGATGCAAAGCACGTAGTCGTCAGGGCATTTGTCGTTTACAATTTCGTCTTGTAGCGTAGGTTGATCCATCGTAAATTAAACAGAGCTTTTACGCCATGAATAATTTACAACGGCGTTTAAACGACTGATTTTGAGCCGCATTGTCCGACGGGACGAACTATAAATGTCGCTCGCTCACCCGTAAAGTTTTACCACTGCATTCGTTCTTTGGAACATTGCATTCGAGGCGAATGTACCCTTTGGCGGGGAAAAACATTGATGTAAAGAAAAGTTAGAACGTCCCTAACATCTGACCCTGCACCTTCGTTGTTTGCGGTTCGTAGACATTTGTCAGTTGATCGCGCACCCTCCACCTCTCGTCGTTTTCACGCCACCGTCGAGACACGCCATTTTCTACGCCGGGACGTGAAACGGGGATCAGTCGATCGGTATAATGGCAAGGATAGTTTTCATCTTCTAGATTTTATTGCTTCAATGTATCTATTCGTATAAAAAATGCAAGTAGAAAAATAAAGTTAAACTCAGTCAAGAGCATACGTGTTTTTAATAAATATTTTGAAACAACAAATGTTTTATATTCTGTAAATATGAATCAATGGAACTTACTGTCAATCAGCGTACATACACTGATTTTATCAGTGTTAAATATGCCACTGAATATTCAGTGTATGTACGTTGATTGGCAATAAGTTCCACTGATTCACTTTTAGAGAGTACAGAAAAAAGAAATGCGCGTAACAAATATAATTTTTAGATATATATACATATTTATATATCTTTTAGATTGCGTGAACAGTGTTGTTGTTAAAACAGTGTTGTGTAATGAATAATTGCATATTAAGTATTAACTTTATGAGAAGAAATCTATCATGTTATTTCTGTGTTTATTTTGTACATAATATTTTATTACGGACTCTAGAATGAGATTAGAAGTGACAAACACTTGTCAACAAACATTTTGAGTTTTAGATTTTACTTCTCCACACGTGTTGACTTTGCACGAAAACGTGTACAGCGAAAACGAGAAATAAACCTTGATGGACGCGCATGTAGCTTGAAAGCGTCACGTTTACTGGCTTTTAAAGCATTGCTCTTTATTTCATCCTTTATTCCCCCGCGTTCTTCCTCTACGAATTCTGTAGTAAATTGTGGCTGTCAGGCGCAGGATCTTTAAAGAAAAGGGTTACAGAACGTAATCACGTAATTTTCATTGCATGCGAGTTAAATCCTGTTAAAGATATGAAGCGTATTCCTATATATACACCTGTAGAAGGTGACGGTATACAAATATTGTTAAGTTTTTGTTATTATTCTCCTCAGCGGAGTGAAATTAAACGTTACTACAACGTTAAATTACTATTTGTTAAATAATAATGCTTGCTAAATTGAGTTAGCAACAATCAGCAAGTATTAGTGCTACACATAGGCAATAATAAAATAATTCCTCTTTTAATTAATTATATGTCATATAATTATTTTCATAGAGATTTCGAAGAAGACATTTTAAAATATTATATTTTTTAATTTATAGCTATATCTGATTTATATATATTTTATCGCTGCCATAAAATGTTTGTTGTACAAAAGTGATAATTAAACTAGATCAATTATGAATGTTGAGAGTACTACGTACGCGATATAGTTAAATAGGAACAATTGCATTCGATGCCGTTACATTTGGAATGTAACGTCATAACGTTGAGACTATATCGGAACCACGAAATCGCATAATCGCGCACCGGCTGTATGCGCGAAACTGTGAGTAACGCAGTTTGCTTTGAAACAATTCAGACTAAGCAACATACTCGTTCCCGATAAACTGCGAGTACACAACTTCGGTATCTTGCATAGTTTGCAAATCAGGAGATTTTCATTAATCGCTCGTCGCCAAGATTGTGTTAACTTACTTCAATTTAGCTAAATATATTTTGTGATGAAATTCTATTTAAATTCAAAGCTTTATCTAAAATTAACTTTAATTATCAAGTATTTTTATGACAGTTGAATAAAAAGATAAAGATGAATTTTGTAATCCTAAAATTTGATTCGTTTCCAGGATTATTTTTAACATTAAGCTGATTTAGATTTATAATTCATATATGTGTAGTGTTTTTATAATTCACATGTTATTAAATCATGATTTCTTACAATTACAATATGTTACTACAAATTGAAATAACATATACATTATATACGTAGAAAAATTAATTACTTTTTTATGACTAAAACAATTTCAGTATTTAGAATGTGTTGTTAATCAAATTAAAAACTGTCTCTCGAGTAGAATGGCGAATTCTAAATCTGTGAAATTGGCATGTATTTGCGAATTTTTGTAAAATTGATATGGCATTTTATTGTGAGCAATTGATATATCAATTTTGTAAAAACTCGCATTTCGACGTGTCAACTTCATAAATCTGTGAATTCTAATAGCATCATAAGTTTTACCACGAGTTTTTCCGAGATGATTCCGCAAATTTTTAGACAAGTCAGTAAAAGCAGTCCTTATACATCTTGTCCTATCCATGAGACATTAAATGCCTTACGTTCCATTGAATACCGATAATCCGATAGGGGTAGAGCAAATTTGAACGATAATGTCAGGCAGAGATCCGTTTGTTATAGGATTTAGACTGAGGCTTACCGCAAACGGAATTCGCGGGTGATTATCAAATGCGAAATACGCCTATTAATTAACGCGCTCTGCGTCGCTGATAATCTTCCTATTTTGGCTTTGAGCGGTAATACTAATGTGCATCGTAATTGCTTCTAATTCAGCTGAAATGAATCGATGTCATCGTATCGCAAATCGTGCATACTGTAATGGTGTTACGGAAAATTATGCCCGATTAGGCTGCCTCATTGATATGTATTTGGAGAATTATTTTCAATAGAGATAAATAGTGTATTGCATTTCAGATTTTAATGATATTTAAATAGAAATAATGATGTTGAAAAGAGAACAAGAACATTATCAAGTTTCAAATATTTTATCGTTCTTTTTGGTAAATGCAGGAGGGATGTAATTACGAAAAGTTGTAGTTAATTAGGAAACTTCGATGTTTCGTGAGTTGTTGCATACATATATGAAATACGCTAACGTGTAAACGGAAAATAAACTCATTAAACTCGACTCATTCAACAATACATGCCTTAAATTAGTGATTTAATATGCTTAACTTTATTTTATATTTAACTCTTAAAATATCCCCGCCTAACTTTAATAAAATCATTAGAGAAATCAATAGAAGTTAATATTGAAAATTAATTTCGATTTTTAATAAATTAAATTAATACTTTTTTTGTCAAATTAAACTAGAATAAAGGATTTTTTTATTTCAATCTTAGAATTGAAATAACGTTAAACTTCTCGTAAGTGACGGTGCACCCTTGACGATGCCGTAGGTGTGTCAGTGATTACTAAAGCTAAACTTCAGTTGTACACGCCGAGTAATACGCCCACGTCGCACGCGAGAGCCTTATCGTTGCCATTCTAATGTACGGTGCCAAATGGTCGGCCATTAACTATCCGATGATAATGAGTTGGTTAAAATACGAGCAACGTAGTGCTACGAGCCGCAGAGAGCGAGAAGTAATCGAACTGTCGTCACCAAAATATATCGTTGTTCTGTATTCGTTTATCGTTCGCTTATTCCTCTAGCTACTCGGCAGATTTTCTTTTCCTTGCGAAACTTTTTATCGTACAATTATTCTCGATTGCACTCATGCACTTACAAACCAAGAGCCATTTCGTATCAGCAGATATATTTTGAATACATCATCACTAATTATCTCGGAATAAATTAGATATTATTCCTTAATAGAAATCACGTAATTTTTAAACCATATTTTATTCTTCCAGTCTTTGGTGATTTTTTTTTTATAACACAGCTTTTGCAGAATTTTTTATTATTTTGTTTGAGTATTACAACATGGGTCGATAGTTCGTTCTTTCGTCATGCATATCGTGCATATTTCGGCAGATGTGAAAATTGAATGCATGAGATAGGGAAACCTTCTTACTTGAAGAGGACGAGCAAGAAATTGAAAATCGACGAATGTAAGAGCATCGTAGTCGAGTACAACGTAGATTTACCGCTTGCGAGTTCCGTTCGGTACCCGGCACCACATTTACAATCGCTCCTGGCGTGCCGCCGCCTGGAGTTGCTGGAGGTCGAGTTCAATTATTTTCAACGTCACAATACGTCACGCGTCGTCTGTGTATTAAGAAAATACCAGGGCGTGCGGGCCATGAATCGAATCGGATCTTGTTTCTTTCTTCGACTACATTTGTAACGCGCCGGCAAATGTGCAGACCGCGCATACATATATAAGAGTACTGTAACGCACACGTGTGCCCATGCACAGGCAGCTTTCGCGGCACCGAATTTATCTTTCTCGAGGAAATTAGAAAAGGCATCCTCCCCCGTACCGGGGCTCTCCCACGACCTTCTGTCCTTCTCCTTAACTGCCAACCACCGCGCACCCCCGTAATTCCCCGCGACTTTCCAGAAAACGATATATCAGGAGCGCGGAATGGGAAACGGAGCGGAAATATATCCGGGAAAAGAAAGGCGGGCTTTAATATGGTATAGGCGAGTTAATAACCTTAGATCGAGCGAAAAGAGTACGTGCGGGAATAAGCGTCCACCGCGCGCGCGAAAAGAAGAGTCCCGTTGAAATATATCGCCCTGTCGTTGCAGGCCGTTCAAGGATCTCGCGGCTGGGCGGTTTATTTTGTGGCCGCACGAGTGGCAATCCGAATCGCTGCTCGATAATGGATGCGCTGCGGCGAAAATTATTTTTATGGAGCAATATTGGGGATCGTTGGGAGGTGAACGAAATAATTTGCTGCAGATAAAATACCTGCGCAAGGTATAAAGTCAAATCTATAGTATAGAAAATGATGCATTGTAATTAAAAAGATAGCGTAATAATTCTGCAGTTTCTTGTAGGAAGTATTTAAAATTTTCCATTGGAGTAAGAGAAGAAAATGTGAGTGCAAATTTAGCGTGACGAGAGAGTGGAGTTTTATGGAGATTGAGAAAATCTGTGCAAACTTAATAAATGTTATTATCCTCATTCGTAGCCGAGTTACGTCTATCTGATCATAAATTGGATTTAAGGGAATTATAAAGAACCTTTTTCAGGCACCCTCGTAGGCGCGCGCGCGTGCGTTCTCTCTCGCATAGGCTTGCCGAACGGATCAAAAGAAAGAATAATCCGAGACCGTGATCTACGCGAAATAATATTGCATCTGGCGCATGACGATGGAAAAAGAGAAAAAAGTAGAAAAGAAATACATTTTAGTATAACACGCGACTTAATAACGCGAAATCAATAACATAAATAAACGTAAATTTATAGAATAGCCGTTTCGAAAAATGGAAAATTCAGAAATACGGGTTGCTTAATGCATATTGTTAAAAAAAATTGTCTAATTAAACATTTAATGATGATTAGTAAATGAAACAGATATTTGACAGTCAGCCATTAAACATGCGAATTGACGGAGATTCAGTGAAAGCAAATGATACATTTAAAATTCGAGACTACCATAAATATTTTACTTTTGGATAGCTCCAGATGCTTTATACAAGACTGACGATATATGTTCTCATATGCAAATAAGACGTCATAAACGTGACACTCAAGCTGCAAATATACTCGACATGCTCTAATATGCACGTCGGTATTTGCAACAAAATCTGAAAAGACATTTCGTGTCGTTGTAGATATTTGAAACTACATTAACTTTGACTTTTCGTTACTTTATCTTATATAATTTGATTACTAAAGTGTTAATTCGAAGATAGTAATTTCTGGATTATATTAATATGCATTTTAATCAGTAAAATAAACTTTAACATTATCCTAAAAAAATTAGTAATTAAATTTGTAATTAAATAATTTTCAAATTTTTAAAAAACCTCAAATTTTGACTTCGAGTTATATTATCAAAAGTATACATTGATTGTAATACATGTAATAGAAGTATTGAAACGTAACTTTGATAATTTAATTTTTTATTAACGAAAGTAGAATTATTTGTAATACTTTAAATTTTCACTATTTTTACGACGTTGCAAACGCGCAAAGCATGCAAAGGATATCCGTTCTAAGTCGTGTTTAATTTCGCCGGGGAGATGTTACAAATGTCTTCTACGGATGTGCATCAAGTCTCAGAGAGTCAACTTCCTTTCGACTTCCTGTCACGCTTTGTACCTTCGTTACCGACAAAGCCTGGCTTTCAGGCCACTGACGGGGTGACTTGAGGTGTTACGAGGATCAAAGTGTGTTATAAATGAGAAGACTTAAGAGATCGTCAATTTGCAACGCTTCTTTGTAAGATGCACTCTATATCTGCATCCATATATAATTTCTAAAAGCTGGAGGTAAATAATTTTCATTATCCTTCTCATACTTCAGAGAATTTGCTTTGATATTTTTTTTAAGTCCATTGAAAATAATTTATATGTTTCAGAAAATATTAAATTGGTTCTTTTAATAAAAAAAAGATATTAAAGCTTGTAAAATTACTTGTACGTAGATAATTAAGCATTTTCGCTACGGAATATGTATACCATTAGGACATATATATCCTCATATGCGAAAGAGTTAAAACTAGAGAAATAATTTCTCTATTATTTTTTATACATTAATACAAAATTCAATTTATACAAAAATTGTAATGGTTAAAAAATGATTATGACAGACACTTTGCATATTTGATAAAACATGTTTGGTAACGAATTTTGAATGATGAAATTGTACTCCATATCAGTGAATACAGGTGAATACGTGTCAATGCTATCTGCACCAGGCTTTTGTAATATGCGGCTGTGCGTGATGTGCGTTTGCATGCAAGCGATGTCTCGACATGCATTTGAAAAGAGTGCGACACATTGTAAATCGTGGTGGAGAACGAATTGCAAATGTTATTGTGCATTTACCGGAGACCGATTACCCGTAGAATTTATCATCCTCTTTCATAAAATATTAAATATTATTGATCTCTTCGTCAATACGATATGCAGTGTTAATCACGTTAAAGCCCTTGTATTATATTTATTGTATCGAATTCTTCACTCAATCTTCTATGTTCGGTTTTCTTTAATAAAAATTTTATTGGACATTTTTTCGTGGTCTCTAATTTTTAAGATTAAATTTTGAAGTTTTTATCAACGTTATTGACAAAAAAATGAAATTAACATTATTGTATCGACATTGCCATAAAAAGAAATATTTTGTTTATTTACTTCGTACACTAATACATATAAATATTTAAGCAGTTTTAACTTGCTTTTAATAACTATTTGGTTTTTCTATTAATTGTTCTATCGCTCATGGTCAGAAATCATTTAATTTATCAAAAGACGCATAATAATAAAAACTAAGGCATTAGAATTTATTATTCCATGATATTAAATATAAAATATTACAGTTTCCATCATTTTCGTATTATTTTGAAAGAATAAAAAAATGTACCGACTGTCATATGGCGTTGTAAAATAAAACGCTCAAACATAACAATCTTATTGCGGTAATTTAGCGTATACCAACCGGAAAGATAAAATTGAATCGTCTTACGGTTTCGTCGAATATCATCAATAATTTCGTTCTTCAATGTTGCTTATCGCGAATATTGAACATATTGAACTGTCGCTCAGACCGCACGATGTCGTTGAAGCGCTTAATTAATCCATTAATTCATGAATATTTCTACTTTAGCCGGACAATCACCAATTTGTTCGTTTTCGAGGAAGCGAACGTCCCGATGATCGGATCATATTTCATTTACTCTACCCTTTCTTGCAAAACTAATTTTACTTCATTACTTAAAAAATCGAAGCACATTAAAATTAACAAAAAATTATTGAGTATGCATATCTTTTTAATTATTTCTACAATCTTAATTCATTTAGAATTAAATTAATTTTTTTACAATGCGTACGATTTTTTTAACCGAATCAAATATAAATTATAAATAAATATTGTCCAAGATATAATTATCTTCGTATATATTTATTTATATATAATTACATTCAAATGTGCCAGAAATAGCATCAATATATTACTTTAAATTTTAAGTAATTATTAAAAGTATGAAATTTGTCTGATTAGACAGAATTATTAATGTATAATATAAGACAATTATCTATATCATATCATTCGAGTATCTATATCATGTTACTGTATGTTACCATCAGAATCAGATAAAGGGAGGAATATGTAAGTGAAATGTTCCTTAGAAATTCGATAACAGATATGAATGACATAGTGAAGGATGCATCCCCTATAATTCTCTATCAATTTCTCTGCCACTTCTCATAGCTCTCTCATCTTAGTTGGCTGCTTCTAAGCATCCATTGATCATCAAGTGCCATTCACTTCATGCGTTAAAAACTGGAGAAGTACTATGGTTTATTCAACACAATCCTTTAAATTAATTCAATGTATTCTGAAATTGATATTGAGTGAATCTGCTTATATTTAACCATGCGCACGTGGTCTGGACTTATTAAGCATTTTTTTCTGTAATATGCTTCAATAAATTGAATGAATTTTAAAATACGACATTTTAATATAACTTTTTATTTAGGATTATTTTTTCTAAAGACACAGAATGAATATTAATTGTCAATCAAATAACTTCTTAATAGCTAAAGAACTTTCGGATGTTGATCTCATGCTCGAGCCGGATAAATACACGGAAATAACTTAAAGATGTTCGTATTACAAATACGGAGGTGACTTTAGCGAATTTAGCCATGCATTATCGTTAATTGAGCATCCGGTTATGGAAAGGGTATTTAGCGCGTCTTGTAACGCGACAAGATCGATAGAATGGGGAAGAGAACGACCGTTAATTCTCGTTAAGCAGTAATGACGGTGCCTGCTCGCGAAACGGGAGAGAAGTACGAGAAATGGTAGACATTCGAAAGCAATTCGGCGGCGAGGCGAGGGATTCGCGCTTCTCGGGAATGCCGAAGCTCTTCGCAACTTTCTCCTCGACGCGCTGCCTCCCACAACTCGCGAAAAACTAGTTGCGAAGTTCTGCACTTTCGTGCGCGCGCACGTGCGCATCTTTGGTCGAAGGGCTTGGCGTGTGCAACTTTCGAATTCTTTTACGTGGATGTTTAGAATTTATCGATGACGCGATAAAGTACTACTGTTAAGAAGTTTAACGTCCCGCCGACTCTACTGAGGCGACCGGGAAATACCTCCACCAAGCAGAATCGCGCAAGATATTTTATGGGGACGATTTGGAGTTGAAGAGACAGACGTTTAACCAGCTGCGGGAACGCTTTATAGCCGATTTTGCCCGACCAAGTTCTGTGTTATA